>SJXQ01005615.1:0-15792 GCA_006408695.1 Aepyceros melampus | reverse complement strand
GCAAAGTAATGTCTCTGCTTTTGAATATGCTATCTAGGTTGGTCATAACTTTTCTTCCAAGGAGTAAGCGTCTTTTAATTTCATGGCTGCAGTCACCATCTGCAGTGATTTTGGAGCCCCAAAAAATAAAGTCTGACACTGTTTCCACTGTTTCCCCATCTATTTCCATGATCTTCGTTTTCTGAATGTTGAGCTTTAAGCCAACTTTTTCACTCTACTCTTTCGCTTTCAACAAGAGGCTTCTTAGTTCCTCTTCACTTTCTGCCATAAGGGTGGTGTCATCTACATATCTGAGGTTATTGATATTTCTCCCGGCAATCTTGATTCCAGCTTGTGTTTCTTCCAGTCCACCATTTCTCATTATGTACTCTGCATATAAGTTAAATAAGCAGGGTGACAATATACAGACTTGACGTACTCCTTTTCCTATTTGGAACCAGTCTGTTGTTCCATGTCCAGTTCTAACTGTTGCTTCCTGACCTGCATATAGGTTTCTCAAGAGGCAGGTCAGGCGGTCTGGTATTCCCATCTCTTTCAGAATTTTCCACAGTTTATTGTGATCCACACAGTCAAAGGCTTTGGCATAGTCAATAAAACAGAAATAGATGTTTTTCTGGAACTCTCTTGCTTTTTCCATGATCCAATGGATGTTGACAATTTGATCTCTGGCTCCTCTGCCTTTTCTAAAACCAGTTTGAATATCTGGAAGTTCACGGTTCACGTATTGCTGAGCTGAAGCCTGGCTTGGAAGAATTTTGAGCATTACTTTACTAGCGTATGAAGTGAGTGCAATTGTGCGGTAGTTTGAGCATTCTTTGGGATTGTCTTTCTCTGGGATTGGAATGAAAACTGACCTTTTCCAGTGGCCACTGCTGAGTTTTCCAAATTTGCTGACATATTGAGTGCAGCACTTTCACAGCATCATCTTTCAGGATTTGAAACAGCTCAACTGGAATTCCATCACCTCCACTAGCTTTGTTCGTAGTGATGCTTTCTAAGGCCTACTTAACTTCACATTCCAGGATGTCTGGCTCTAGGTGAGTGGTCACACTGTCATGATTATCTTGGTCATGAAGATCTTTTTTGTACAATTCTTCTGTGTGTTCTTGCCACCTCTTCTTAACATCTGCTGCTTCTGTTAGGTCCATACCATTTCTGTCCTTTATCGAGCCCATCTTTGTATAAATGTTCCCTTGATATCTCTAATTTTCTTGAAGAGATCTCTGCTGCTGCTGCTGCTAAGTCACTTCAGTCGTGTCTGACTTTGTGCGACCCCATAGACGGCAGCCCATGAGGCTCCCCCGTCCCTGGGATTCTCCAGGCAAGAACACTGGAGTGGGTTGCCATTTCCTTCTCCAATGCATGAAAGTGAAAAGTGAATGAAGTCGTTCAGTCATGTCCGATGAAGAGATCTTTAGTCTTTCCCATTTTGTTGTTTTCCTCTATTCCTTTGCATTATTGCTGAGGAAGGCTTTCTTATTTCTTCTTGCTATTTTTTGGAACTCTGCATTCAGATGCTTATATTTTTCCTTTTCTCCTTTGCTTTTTGCTTCTCTTCTTTTCACAAGTGGTCACACCAGTGAGCATTTCATAGTTTCTGCCCCAGGCAGACCATAAACCAATAAATATTTAATACAGCAGATGGTGGGAAGTGCCACAAAGATAGCTAAGGCACAGTAAGGAGGATAGAGTGTCAGGGTGGGGAGGAGCTATTTCACTTCAGGGTGGCCTGGGAAGGCCTTCCTGATAAGAGATGACTTCTAAGACAACCCCTTAGTGAAATAAGGAAATAATTCATGCGGCTACCTGGGGGGAAACTCTTCCAGGCAGAGAGATGAGTGTGTGCAAAAGTCCTGAGTCAGAGGCATGCCTGGAACATTCACAGAAAGGCAGGAGGGTCAGTGTTGCTGGCATGAAGTGGGCAAGGGGGCAAGTCGACTAGATGGTGTCAGCGGGGCAGCTGGGGACAAGGTGTGTACGATCTGGCAGCCCACTCTCCGGGCTTTGGCATTTACTCCGAGTGAGATGGGAACCACTGAGGATTTTGAGCAGAGGAGAAAGATGACCAGTGTTAGAGGATTCCCCTAGCTGCTCCCTAAGAATAAACTGTGAAAGCGCCAGGAAGCAGGGAGACCAGTCAGGAAGCTTTGCAATTGTCCAGGTGAGAGCTAATACCTTTGATCAGGTTGGAAGCAGTATGTGGTAAGAAATGGTCAGATTCTGAGTAGGAATTGTGTGTATAAAAAAAAATAGTAAAGTACAATAAAATAAAATGTGTGTGGGGCCTTCCCTGGGGGTCCAGTGGTGAAGACTCTGTGCTTCCACAGCAGGGGGCATGGATTTGATTTTGATGGTCAGGGAATTGGATCCCACATGAGAGACAGAGAGAGAAGAGAGTGATCAAGATGATTCCAAAGTGCTTCACTTGAGGAACCAAGTCACCATTTTCTGAGATGGGGAAGACAATTTATGCAAAGTGCTTGTCATGGATGTGAGCATGAAGTAAATGCTCAGTAAATATTAGCTATTTGTTGTATTGATGACTTTGGTTTCCCGGACTGTCTAAACTCAGTCACCCAAGGCTTTGCAAATGCTGAGCATACTTGGCAAGAATATCATAGGTATCATGCCTGAGGAGGTACTGTGTTCCAAACATATGACAATCCTTACTTAGCAGTACCACCCTGCAAGATGTATTAAAGTACTATGGGAAAATAAACATTTGTTGAATTTTTAACATAACCCGGGCATTGGGTATTTTTTGCTTAATCCTCTCTCTAACACTGAACTGCAAATTGCATGAGAGAGCTCTTACAGCTCTTGCATACTACTGTGTACACCTGGCACAAGGTAGCCACTGTAGCTAGTATTTACTAGATTTACCATCATTACTATGAATGGAGGTTGAATAACTTCTCCAGGTGGAGCTGTGTCTTAAATTATTGTTTGTCAGATAAAGAAATGAATTAAGTGCATATTACATTCCCACTTTAGAGAAGAGGAACAGCTGAGGGCAGACCAGATTTGAACCCACGATTTCCTGATCCTTGAGCTCAGATCCTTTCCATGGCTACACTGTAGGGCTTCACAGATGCTTTGACTCTGTTCGACGATGCCTAGAGTATCTGACAATTCTAATTTCACCATAACATGCAAAAACCCAGGCTACTCAGAGAAAGAAGCTCTAGTAATATGATCCTGTTTTTGTTTTCATGAAACTGCAGGGTGCATTTATCTAACTTGTTCAAGGTCATACAGGCTGTGAGGGATGGGAACAAAATATGAATCCAGTCTACCCACACCAAAGTCTCTGTTTATTCCTCTAAGTAGGGGTTCTTAATTTGGAGCCCAGAACTCTTAGGGGGTCTCTGGGTGCACTTGACAGTACCTTCTTCCCCTCTCATTGTGTGCTTAAACTGTGTGTCTGAGAAGCTGTATTAATATTTTATTTGAGGAAAGGATTCAGAGCTTTCCTTATATTTTTAAAGGAACCTATGGTCAACAAGTTTACTTTCATTTTTATGTATCTATTTTTTAAGATTTTGTTTATTTATTTTTATTTGGCTGCGCTGGGTCTTCGTTGCCACATGCCAGATCTAGCTCCCTGAGGAGGGATGGAACCTGAGCCCTCTGTATTGGGAGGGTGGAGTATTAACCACTAGTCTACCAAGGAAGTCTCTCTTACGCATCTATTTTTTAACTTTTATTTTTAAAACTGTTTTTAGATGAGTAGAAGAAGAAGAAAAAATAAGGGCAGGAAAGAATTGCAGAGATAAAGTATAAGAGATGTCAATTTTTTCCCATTGCTATTCATTCACTCAACATATTTGTGTTGAGCACCTGTTACTTGCCAGGCACGATCCCAGAGTCTGGGGATGCTGCACTGGCAAATCTTTTGTTTCCCTTGACAGATTATAAGCTGTGTGATGCCTACAAAATAATAATGATGACAATTACTACGTCCTGGTGTCTTGAAATAAAATAGCGGAGTCAGAGGATGAGGAGGGGGAAAAGCATTTTAGATAGGGGATTTGTGCTCGGAACCTGTGGATTCGCACGGACTCCAACGAAGGGAGCGACCCTGGATGCCAGGGTGTACTTCCACAAATTTTTTTTATGCGCTTAACTTAACCGCGGCGCTGACCTTAGGAACAAGGTACGCACAGAGGAGTGCTGAGCGCATGCTCCCTCTGGCTCCCGCGGCTCTGAGCTTTCAGGATACAATGCGCAGCCTCCGCGGAAAAGGTACCGCCCACTAGGCACTTCCTTTTGAGGTTGTAGTCCCACCCCCACAGCCAACATTCTATTTCCGCTTCCGGCGCGGCGGGGGGCCCAGGTCGAAGATGGCGGCGGCAGCTGGATCTCGGGCTTCTGGGCTGCTGGGTCGTTCCCGGCTGCAGCTGAGTCGGTGTATGTCCAGTGGCGCCCATGGCGAGGAAGGCTCAGTACTGGGACCGGGGTCGCGGGGCGGGCCTCAGGTCTGCTGAAGAGTAGAGCGGCGGGATTTTGACCTTGGCTTGAGGCCTTGGGGGAGGGAGGTGAGACGCGGGCGCTCCTCGCCCGGCCTGAGCGGTCGTGCCCCTTCTGCAGCTCGCATGTGGAAGGCCCTCACCTACTTCGTGGCGCTCCCCGGGGTGGGAGTGAGCATGCTGAATGTCTTCCTGAAGTCGCACCACGGAGAGGAGGAGAGACCCGAGTTCGTGGCCTACCCCCATCTCCGCATCAGGTCCAAGGTACCCCCTTGCAGTCTCTTCAAGTGTCTGTTCGCCTTTCCCCAAGTACCCTAGTTCTTAATTCTCTAAAACGGTGGGTGCCGAGCGTGTACAGTTTCTCATTTAATCTTTCCAAACACATTTTTATTTTCTACGGCCAGGCCTGAGTTTTCTTTTTTAAGGTCATACAAGTGCCCTTCGGTTTTTTCTTTCTCTGAGTCATCCCACCGTTTACCTTCTGATACTGTTAACAGTTGTCGGTTGTACAAAACTTGGAGGTTTGTGAAATTACCTTAAGCTGGCAGAGTCGGAAGGCGGTTCACTTCTAAAACCTGGGCATCTGACAGCTACTAGCTGCATAACGAAGAGATTGACAGCTTCTGATCTTCACCTCTATGCTAGTTACCACCCCGACTGTGTCATTTTTTGACTCTTGATGTAGATATTTAACTACTAACTCACTTAGCCCAAGTGGAAAATTAAGCTGGATTCTTAAATTCAGAAAGAATTGATGAGTCTCAGTGCCACTGCCACCGTTGTACAGTAGAATTAGAAGGAATACATACAGCGAAATGTCTTAACCTCAGTACCATTGACATTTGGGGCTGGATAATTCTTGTTGGGGCAAAGGGCAGTCCTGTGAGTTACAGGATATTAGCAGCATCCTTGACTTCTAACCACTGAGTGGTGGTGGTACCCCCTCTTCAAGATGTCTCCAGATACTGGCCTCTGTCTCCACAAGGGCAGAATCATCCTGGTTGGAAATCACTGCCCTGGAGCAATGTTTTTCAAAAGTACTATGCAGAATAGTTGCGGGTATGTTGCAGTTTCCAATCCAGAGATGTGTTTCAGGTCCCGAAATCTGCATTGAAGTCAGCATCTCCTCTCCTGTACCTGCCTCTAGCATTCTGATACAGGTGATGGGAGGACTGCACTTTCAGAAACAGCACTGAGGTTTACAGGGAGAGGCTTAGGAGTAATGAACTTGAGTTTGCCTTTCCTACTGTCCTCTTTACAGGCTTCCCTGGAGTTTATAAGCGCTCTCTTATGGGAGCACTGAAACGTGGCAGTTATGTAAAGGATGAATTTCCATTTTGTTTTTATGTGTTACCTGTTACTTGCTCTGTTTTAAGCAGTTTGTGGCAGTGCTGAACTGTTTTCTGGAACTGCCTAATTGCCATCTTCACTCCACAGCCCTTTCCCTGGGGAGATGGTAACCATACCCTATTCCATAACCCTCATGTGAATCCACTTCCAACGGGCTATGAAGACGAATAAAGAGAACCTGGACCACTACCCAGTGGGGACCACAGCACTGGTTTGGACCATTACTCTGCACGCATGGACCAGAAAAGTATACGGGACCTTAAGCTCACCACTTTGTATCCAGTGATGACCATTATACTGATCTTCCATCCCTTTGCTTATAGCAGGAGGAGATGGCTTAAATAAATAATAATAAATAGTCATGACCTGAGAGTTGCATTCTTTGGTTGTGTTTTTCCCTCAGAAAGTAGCGTTAATATTCTGTTTGTACAGTGACAGTCTGTGGCTCCTGTTGACAGTGTTTCAGGTCCAGTTCAGGCCTCCCGAAGAACAGTGTGTGTAACAGGCCTGGTCTTGGTTTCTTGTGCCTCGGGTGGATAAAGCAAAGATCTAAATTGACCTATTAACAGTCAAAATTGGGTCCTGGCAGACTTTGGATGGCAAAGACACTGGCATTTGCTGAAGGCAACTCCCTAAAATCAGAGTTTTCTCCATGAGGTGGCAAGTTCACACTTGGGTCCTCTCTCAGCTCTCTTCAGGCTGGAAGGGGTATCAACTTCTGGAGAAATAAAGGCAGTATGGCAGTATGACACTTCCTGCATATAGTACTGGCTTTGTTTGTTTCTGGAATTAATAATTTTCTGTTGCTATCAAAATTAGAAGAAACAACAACCAATAATAGTTACGAAATCACCCTTAAAGAGCAATTAAGATTTCCTCTTCAAAATTTAAAACCTTTGAAGTACGTCAGATGGTCATTTTATGGGCAGGATAAAGTAAAAACAGCATGAGGAACAATCAGAAAAAAAATTATTCCCTCAGCAGCAATTACAATAACATTTGTTTTATTCTCAAGGCTCAACCAGACAGTTTTGTGGTAAGATTCAAGAGGCTACAAGGTTTTGACTGACTGTGGCCAGGCTTATTTCAGGCAGTTATACTTAGCTCCAGTTTGCTGCCTGGCCTCTCTCAGCTGGGTTCCAAATATCTTAACGTATAATGGACCTTAGCTTGCCAAAATATAAATGCAGGATGTACTGCAATGGCATTAAGGACTGGTCACGTTAGATAAGTTAATAATTGGTAAAGTGGAAGAGAGATACAGAATCTAGGCTTTCTGTAAATCAAGTTTCATACTGTGTGGGCACATACAAAATTTTCTGGGTTGGGTGCCATTATATAAACATCGAAATCAGTTAGGTTTCCATTTGCTATACCATACTACCTAGCTTAGATAATCATTTTTAAATTATAAAGCATATAAAACTCCGCCCAGTGTACATGAGATGTGTGGGGTTCATAGGATGGAAATCATTCCATAAAATGCACTGAGTTCCAGGAACAAATAATGAATATAAACTAAATGTTACAATTTATTTCATCTTCATGATTTCAGGCGTTACAGGGCAGGGTGAGTAAACAAGGCAAGTAAAGTGACCTCTTCAGCCTGCCTGCCACCCCCACCCCCATTTAATCATATGCAGCATTTAGGCATTTTTATGATATACAGGTTGACTTAATTCATTGACTTAAGTGAAAGCTGGCAGCAGCAAATCTTGGTAATTTAGGATCTTCCTCCATAGCCACTCCAAGGATTTTAATTCCTGAACTACACAAAGTGCTCTGAAATGGTGTTCACTGCAGCATTCATGAAGTTTTCACATCTTAGTATGAAATCTGACACCTCTTGTTTAGGTAGGAAACTGTTGAAAGCGGTCTTCCTCTTGGCTAACCCAGTCCACCAACAATCTTTAACAGTTAAATTACTATATAAAAATAAAACTGTGCTTCCAAGCATTGACTGAAACTTGTGCTGGGAACCCTTTCTAGAGTATTAGCTCCCTTAGAGAAAGAGATCTTAACCAGTTGCTTCCATGAACAAATAACCCCAGTAGAGTGTATGTAATGTCCTTCAAAGAATGGCTCGAGGTCAGGCAACCTTAGTCATCCTGACAAGCTTACTAGAGTTTTTATACAAGATATATTTAAAACTGATCCCAGACCAAGTACTGCAATGATAATCCCAAATAATTCCATTATTTAGAATACTGAGTTCCTGCTGTGATGCCAAAGCCAGAAATCTCAAAGAGTGATGGTTCATCATTTTTTACAAATGAGAGAAAGATATCAAGGAGGAAAGGAAATTCTTCCCTCCTAAATTCATCAAATCAATTCTATCTTCAGTTTTAATTGACACGATCCAGAGTCCTCAATTTCCTGATTTGAGGAGTCCACTTTCAAGATGACTGTCAAGGTCAAGAAGAGCTTTCAGGCTTTTCTTTGCCATGGCCCATGAACTCCAGTCCTTCAATAGGAATCTCCTTCTCCTTTATCGCTTTCTGATGGAAGAAAACATGATAAAGGGACTACATGAAGCCTGAAGTCAAAACTTTAGAAATACTTCATAGAATATTTTGTACTTTAGGTACAAAAGTAAATCCAACTGTACCATAAGGACTACCAAACATGACAAACCCGAAGTATGATTACGAAGAAATTAAGTATAAGACCAGAGAGAGAAGTTGGAGAGTTGTAACAAAATTCAGAAGTGCAATTAAGCAGTATCAGCACTCTGTTGTGATATTTGTTTAGTCTCTAAATCGTGTCTGACTTTTGTGACCCTGTGTGACCCCTGCCAGGCTCCTCTGTCCACATGATTTCCCAGGCAAGAGTACTGGAGTGGGTTGCCATTTCCTTCTCCAGGGGATCTTCCCAACCCAGGAATCAAACCAGCATCTCCTGCATTGCAGGTGAATTCTTTACCACTGAGGCACCTGGGAAGCTCCTATTGTGACAGACACAAGTTCAAATCGGTCCCAGGACTTTGAGCAAGCCTCTCTTTCCAGTGTCTATGGGACAAAGACAACTCCACCTGGACTTACTAAGGATGTTTTTTAAGTTAACTAATTGGGAATGCCTTGCCCAGGGCTGTTCTTACAATCAGATCTGTTTCACATTCACTGTGCTGGAATAAAGATGTTCTAACTGGCCAAGAGAGAAAAATAGGCCAGTGAAGGCATTGTGACAACATAGGAGGACCCTCCATGAAGTCTACTTAACACCCCGTCTCTCCCATCAGCAACAGTGGAAAAGTGTATCACCGCAAAATCCAAGGACACTTGATTCTAGTGAACTTCGACTACTCATTTAACTATTTCTGGGCGTGAGTGTTCCACGCATAAAACACAAATAACTGGGCTCACTGTGCAAGCTCAGACTCATCACCAAAGAATGTGGGCTCCGCAGAAAGTAAGGTGCTGCAAAAAGATTCACCTTTGACATGCGGAGAGATACCAGGCATCCTGGGTGGCAAATGGTACGGGAGAGAACTCCTGTCACTGGTCTCATCGAGGCTTTTCTTCCACCCTGCCCGTCCCAACCTCCTCGAGCCGGGGCCTAGGGCAGAGGCGAGAGGGCCGGGGCAGGAGCTCACCTGAACACACTGCTGGTAGCGCTTGAAGAGGTCGGTGCATGGGTCCCCGGAGCCGTCCCCCTTGAGGAACTTCTCGGCAAACCAGCGATTGAAGCACTGGTCGTACTCGCGCTTCATGTCGGTGCAAGCCTCCCCTACGCTGTTCTGGCGTCGGCGTCCGCGGCGGTGGCGGCGCTCTCGGATGTCATCACTTTTACGCGCGTCGCGCGCTTAGGAGAGGATGCGCTACGGCGGCCGAGACAGAGCGAAATGTGGGCGCGGGCCGTGCACCTGGGTCTTCGGGCTGCGGCGCGCGGGCGCCGGGGCTTCACCTCCAAGGCGGATCCTCAGGTAGAGGTCGGGGAGTCCAGACGGGTGTCGGAGCGGGGCGGAAGGCGGAGCAGGCCCCACCCGTAACCCACACCCTCCGCCTCATTCCCACCCCCCCGCACCCAGGGAAGTGGCCGGGTCACGGGCGAGCTGATCCAGCACCTGGAGCGGCTTTCGCTGGTGGACTTCGGCAGCCAGGAGGCCGTGGCCCGGTTGGAGAAAGCCATCGCCTTCGCCGATCGGCTCCGTGCGGTGAACACCGACGGAGTGGAGCCCATGGAATCAGTCCTGGAGGACAGGTAAGCTCGCGGCCGCGGCTCTCGAAGGACTGTCTGCGGCGCCTTCCCTACCAGTAAAGGCTGGAGCTTAGTCTCTCACTCCACCGAGGGGAAAAGAACATTAGCGACACGCGAGAACTTGCCCACGGTCACCCTGCGGGTAAACGCATTCGCTCTTTGCGTCGTTCATTAAGGATCCTCTCCCTCCCTTTTAAAATCCTCGAGCCCTCCCAGTATAACTAGAAACAAAATCCAAACGTCTAAGCTTTCACCTCTAGGCCCAACTTTCTAGAGCGCCCCCTACCTCATCACTCCGACCACTTGACTTCTGCCTGTTTCTGCTACACGCCAGATTCGTGGCTTCTCTAGGTCTTTGCACTTGCTTTTCTTTTTGTTGGACAGTTCATTTCTTTGGCCTCTCCTTTGTTGGCAAAGTAATGTCTCCGCTTTGAATATGCTATCTAGGTTGGTCATAACTTTTCTTCCGAGGAGTAAGCGTCTTTTAATTTCATGGCTGCAGTCACCATCTGCAGTGATTTTGGAGCCCCCCCAAAATAAAGTCTGACACTGTTTCCACTGTTTCCCCATCTATTTCCATGATCTTCATTTTCTGAATGTTGAGCTTTAAGCCAACTTTTTCACTCTCCTCTTTCACTTTCATCAAGAGGCTTCTTAGTTCCTCTTCACTTTCTGCCATAAGGGTGGTGTCATCTGCATATCTGTTATTGATATTTCTCCCAGCAATCTTGATTCCAGCTTGTGCTTCTTCCAGCCCAGCATTTCTCATGATGTACTCTGGAGAAGATTCTTGAGAGTCCCTTGGACTGCAAGGAGATCCAACCAGTCCATTCTGAAGGAGATCAACCCTGGGATTTCTTTGGAAGGAATGATGCTAAAGCTGAAGCTCCAGTACTTTGGCCACCTCATGCGAAGAGTTGACTCATTGGAAAAGACCCTCATGCTGGGAGATAATGGGGGCAGGAGGAGAAGGGGACGACCAAGGATGAGATGGCTGGATGGCATCACGGACTCAATGGATGTGAGTCTGAGTGAACTCCGGGAGTTGGTGATTTGGAGAAGACTCTTGAGAGTCCCTTGGACTGCAAGGAGATCCAACCAGTCCATTCTGAAGGAGATCAACCCTGGGATTTCTTTGGAAGGAATGATGCTAAAGCTGAAGCTCCAGTACTTTGGCCACCTCATGCGAAGAGTTGACTCATTGGAAAAGACCCTCATGCTGGGAGATAATGGGGGCAGGAGGAGAAGGGGACGACCAAGGATGAGATGGCTGGATGGCATCACGGACTCAATGGATGTGAGTCTGAGTGAACTCCGGGAGTTGGTGATAGACAGGGAGGCCTGGCGTGCTGCGATTCATGGGGTTGCAAAGAGTCGGATACGACTGAGCAACTGAACTGAACTGAACTCTGCATATAAGCTAAATAAGCAAGGTGACAATATACAGCCTTGACATACTCCTTTTCCTATTGGGAACCACTCTGTTGTTCCATGTCCAGTTCTAACTGTTGCTTCCTGACCTGCATATAGATTTCTTAAGAGGTAGGTCAAGTGGTCTGGTATTCCCATCTCTTTCAGAATTTTCCACAGTTTATTGTGATCCACACAGTCAAAGGCTTTGGCATAGTCAATAAAGCAGAAATAGATGTTTTCCTGAGCAGAGACATTACTTTGCCAACAAAGGTCCGTCTAGTCAAGGCTATGGTTTTTCCAGTGGTCATGTATGGATGTGAGAGTTGGACTGTGAAGAAGGCTGAGCATCGAAGAATTGATGCTTTTGAACTGTGGTGCTGGAGAAGACTCTTGAGAGCCCCTTGGACTTCAAGGAGATCCAACCAGTCCATTCTGGAGGAGGTCAGCCCTGGGATTTTGAGTTGGACTGTGAAGAAGGCTGAGCATCGAAGAATTGATGCTTTTGAACTGTGGTGCTGGAGAAGACTCTTGAGAGCCCCTTGGACTTCAAGGAGATCCAACCAGTCCATTCTGGAGGAGGTCAGCCCTGGGATTTCTTGGGAAGGAATGATGCTAAAGCTGAAACTCCAGTACTTTGGCCACCTCATGTGAAGAGTTGACTCGTTGGAAAAGACTCTGATGCTGGGAGGGAGTGAGGGCAGGAGGAGAAGGGGACGACAGAGGATGAGATGGCTGGATGGCATCACGGACTCGATGGATGTGAGTTTGAGTGAACTCCGGGAGTTGGTGATGGACAGGGAGGCCTGGCGTGCTGTGATTCATGGGGTCGCAGAGTCGGACACGACTGAGCGACTGAACTGAACCACTCTAAATTCTCCCTCCACTCCCTCCAGTCACTACCTCCTTATCCTGTCAGGTTTTCTTCCACTGTTTTTCTTGATTATCTTATTTTTGTTGACTTGTACTATTTCTTGTAATTAGAAAGTGAGCTCACATCTGACTTGCTTACTCCTGGATTCCTGTCTCAAAATTTTTTTAGATGTACACATTTTCTGACCTAGTGGTTCCCTGTCTGTGACATATATCTGTGACAGTGCATCAAGATGTGTGCACGAGCATTCAGGGTATGCAAATCTGTTGATAATACAGAACAACAGAAAAGAAACTGGGAGGGATTGGGGGCAGGAGGAGAAGAGGACGACAGAGGATGAGATGGCTGGATGGCATCACTGACTCGATGGATGTGAGTTTGAGTGAACTCTAAGAGGTGGTGATGGACAGGGAGGCCTGGTGTGCTGCACTTCATGGGGTCACAGAGTCAGACACAACTGAGCGACTGAACTGAACTGAAGCGTCCTTCATGGCTAAATTAATCTTCATACACTGAAATGGCAATTAAAAATAAATAACTATATATGCTGATATGGAAAGGTTTCCAAGGTATACTTATTAATAATAAGAAAGGCAAAGTTCAGAATATGTGTGTGTTTTCATTGATACTTTACGTGTAATCTATTTTATATACTCTGGTGCATGCATTAAGTTGTTTTGTTCCCTGAAAGGGCATGCAAGAAACTGTTATCCGTGGTTAGTGTTAGAGAAGGTGGAAATGCAGAGGGAAATTTTACCTTTGAATGCCTAAGGGGGCAGAGTAATAACCCAAGTAGTGAAGTAGTGTAATGCAACCCGGAGGGCTGGGTCTTTGACAAAGCAGCTTGTGTATACAGTGTGCAGCCCCTAAGCACCTCTACCAGTTATTGCCAAATCTTAATACATTTTTAAAGAAAACACTCTTGTTTGCAAAGCAGACTTGTCTGCCATTTAGGAATGCAGCTTCTTGGGAAGGATAGGCATGCAACTTATAAAGATAAGGGCAGTCTACAACCCTGTCCTAGCCTTTTCCTGATGGGATTTTTAAAATAAATTCCTGGTAGATGTGGACGAAAGCTGCCATTAGTTAGTGCCAGTCAAGAGAGCCACACTTATCTGTAACTGTAACCTTCATGTTGAGTGCTTTCTAGCCTCAGGACTTCCCCAGGGTTCCAGTGGTTAAGATGCTTCACTTCTACTGCCAGGGGTCATGGGTTCGATCCCTGGTCCAGCACTAAGATCCCGCAAGGAGTGTGGGGTGGCCATAAAAAAAAGTCATCCCATAGAAACTATTCTTTTTCATCTCAGAGCCAGAGACTGACTCACATGGCATCTCTGATTGCAGTCAAATAACTTCAATACTTAAGATGTCCCTCAGGGTTTTATTTGCCACATCGATTAGCTCTCATTTCAATCTGCATGAAACTAAATTAAAAGGCTTGTAGATGGAGGTAGACTGGTGGCCAGAGAAACAGCTCCTCGCAGCTGATAGCTGGGAAGAGGCAGAAAGAAGCTAAAACAACAGCAGAACTGTCCCGTTGGTCAGCCCCAGGGCCAGCTGAGGCACTTCTTCCATCAAGCTGCCACAGTGCTTTCCGCGAAGTTAAACGCATTGCCCAGTTATTGGTTTAATGCCTTGTCCATGAGCTTTAGAGGGCAGAGGTTTGTTTCTTTTTAGAGATTTCTAATTCACAGTTGACACTTCTCAACCAGGGCTTTTCATCTCATTGAGAACACAGCAAGATCCGTTCCGTTCAGTCACTCAGTCGTGTCCGACTCTTTGCGACTCCATGAATTGCAGCACGCCAGGCCTCCCTGTCCATCACCAACTCCCGGAGTTCACTCAGACTCATGTTCATTGAGTCCGTGATGCCATCCAGCCATCTCATCCTCTGTCGTCCCCTTCTCCTCCTGCCCCCAATCCCTCCCAGCATCAGGGTCTTTTCCAATGAGTCAACTCTTCGCATGAGGTGGCCAAAGTACTGGAGCTTCAGCTTTAGCATCATTCCTTCCAAAGAAATCCCAGGGTTGATCTCCTTCAGAATGGACTGGTTGGATCTCCTTGCAGTCCAAGGGACTCAAGAGTCTTCTCCAACACCACAGTTCAAAAGCATCAATTCTTTGGCGCTCAGCCTTATTCACAGTCCAACTCTCACATCCATACATGACCAATGGAAAAACTATAGCCTTGACTAGACGGACCTTAGTCGGCAAAGTAATGTCTCTGCTTTTGAATATACTATCTAGGTTGGTCATAACTTTTCTTCCAAGGAGTGTCTTTTTAATTTCATGGCTGCAGTCACCATCTGCAGTGATTTTGGAAGCCCCCCAAAAAAGTCTGTCACTGTTTCCCCATCTATTTGCTATGAAGTGATGGGACCATATGCCATGATCTTCGTTTCCTGAATGTTGAGTTTTAAGCCAACTTTTCCACTCTCCTCTTTCACTTTCAACAAGAGGCTTTTTAGCTCCTCCTCACTTTCTGCCATAAGGGTGGTGTCATCTGCATATCTGAGATNCAGGAGAGGCATTTTCTCTATTTTGCTCAATGTTGTGTCCTGAATGCCTAGAACATTTCGCTGACAAATGTTATTTATTTGTTTGTTTATGTATTATTACATTTGGCTGCATTGAGTTTTGGTTGTGGCATACGGGAGCTTCATTGCCGGCTTCTCTCCTGTTGCGGTGTGTGGGCTTCATAGATCACTGGCTCAGTAGTTGCAGTGAGCGGGCTTAGTTGCCCCAAGGCATGTGAGATCTTAGTTCCCTGACCAGGGATCAAACTCACGTGTCTTGCATTGGAAGATGGATTCTTAATCACTGGACCACCAGGCAAGTCCCTTTGCTGACTAATTATCATCAGGAGGTTAGTTTCAAAGATACTGATTGAGCTCAAATGCTTAGGGAACAATCTGTTTTATAATTCTTCTCTTGAAATTCTTACGATCACTTGTCTCATAGTGATACAGTGAAAATGAACTTAGTTCAACCTACAATCTAAGAAACTGATTGTCAGGAAAACTTAAAGCTGTAGGTAAACTTTGAAAGGAGGAAAAAATCCTTTGTGCTGGCATGCCTTTCCTCGGGCTTGTCTTTCCTTAGATTTAGCTTTTCTTGCCTGTAGATATAGAGCTTAAAATATGAGTATATGCCTTTAGCAAGAGCTCCGTTTTTGTCTACTTCTTTAAAGTTTCTAGTATAGGATAGAGGACCCTTGCATTAACATGTGAACAATCTAAGAGACCTAATTTCTAGTAGATTTTAAAGGATTAATATTCCTTATCCTATCTCCTTTCACCCCCTGTCTTCCTTTCAGCCTGCCAGTCAATATATGAAGTGTTATCTAAAATAAACCTTGCAAGAATTCAAGAACTAGACTAACTTCTGGAGAGTGATATAGTTCATACCTTAGACTGACCAAAATATGAAATTGACACCCTAGTATATAAATAAGGTAGTTTATCAGTATAATTTTAATTATAAAAATTCATTC
>SJXQ01005614.1:0-127393 GCA_006408695.1 Aepyceros melampus | reverse complement strand
GCACTGTTTATAATAGCCAGGACATGGAAGCAACCTAGATGTCCATCAGCAGATGAATGGATAAGAAAGCTGTGGTACATATACACAATGGAGTATTACTCAGCTATTAAAAAGAATACATTTGAATCAGTTCTAATGAGGTGGATGACGCTGGAGCCGATTATGCAGAGTGAAGTAAGCCAGAAAGAAAAACACCTATACAGTATACTTACACATATATATGGAATTTAGAATGATGGTAATGATAAACCTGTACGCAAGACAGCAAAAAAGACACAGATGTATAGAACGGCCTTTTGGACTCTGTGGGAGAGGGATAGGGTGGGATGAGTTGGCAGAGTAGCAATGTAACATGTATGATATCATAAGTGAAATGAATCGCCAGTCCAGGTTTGATGCAGGATGCAGGATACTTGGGACTGATGCATGGGGATAATCCAGAGAGAAGGTGTGGGGCAGGAGTGGGGAGGTGGGGGTCGGGATTGGGAGTTCATGTATACTCGTGGCTGATTCATGTCAATGTATAGCAAAATGAATACAGTATTGTAAAGCAAAACAAACTAAAAAATAAAAATTAATTAAAAAAATAAAAATAAATACCACTGAAAGATAAGCTTTAAAATGGTGAAAGTGCTAAACTGGACAATGTGCATTTAAAACAAAAGTCATGAATGCAACATAATAAAAGAATCACTCAAAGTATTTGAGCTAAGTTGAGGGGATTTTAAAAATAAATAAAAATAAAAGCAAGAAATTAATAGCTGTTTTATTTGTCATCTGCTCTTACTATCTCTGAATTTTTTTAAAAAAACTCTTTAAATATACAGTTTTATTGCATTCTAACATGATAATTTATTTTAGCACTTTAGTTGGTAAGAAAAAATATCCTTCAACTTAAGGAAGGTGTTTTTATTCTTTTCTATATGTTTTAGAATTTTATTAATTCTAAAAATTACTTTAGAATGTTGTGTTGGTTTCTGCCATACAACAACATGAATCAGTCATAAATACACATATGTTCCCTTCCTTTTGAACCTTCCTCCCACCTCCAAACCGTTCCCATCCCTTGAGGTTGCCACAGAGCACCGTGTTGAACTCCCTGTTACACAGCATCTTTCCACTAGCTATCTATCTTACATATGGTAATGTATACGTTTCAACATTACTCTAAGTTCCACCCTCTCCTTCCCTGGCTGTGTCTACAAGTTTCTTAATTTTTTTATACAATTTTTAAAGGTGACATTCCATTTACAGTTGTTATAAAATATTTCCTATAAACCCCATGTTGAACAATATACCTGTCACTATCTTCCTTGACCTTCACAGCAACCTTCCCAGGTGAGTATTAGTCCCATTTTACAGATGATGTAAGAGAGAAAAGATAATTATGTTGATTCAGATAAGCAACTCCTAAGAGGTGGAATCAGAATCTGCTTTCCACTTCAAAATCCATTCACCAAGGGAAAAGGACAGGTTAACTACATGGCTTAACTGTAGCCTTGGAAAAAAAGTCTGTCCCTAAGTCATGTCCAACTCTTTGTTACCCCATGGACTGCAGCCTGCCATGGGATTTCCCAGGTAAGAAAACTAGAGTGGGTTGCCATTTCCTTCTCCAGGGGATCTTCCTGACACAGGGATCAAACCTGGGTCTTCTGCTTGGCAAGTGGATTGTTTACCACTGAGCCACCAAAGATAGGTTTACATGTACACTAACATAGTGATTTCAGTTCAGTTCAGTTGCTCAGTCATATCTGACTCTTTGCAACCCCATGAACCATAGCATGCCAGGCCTCCCTGTCCATCATGAACTCCTGGAGTCCAACCAAACCCATGTCCATCGAGTTGATGATGCCATCCAACCATCTCATCCTCTGTCATCTCCTTTTCCTCCTGCCCTCAATCTTTCCCAGCATCGGGTCTTTTCAAATGAGTCAGCTCTTCATATTAAGTGGCCAAAGTATTGGAGTTTCAGCTTCAAAATCAGTCCTTCCAATGAACACCCAGGAATAATCTCCTTTAGGATGGATTGGTTGGATCTCCTTGCAGTCCAAGGACTCTCAAGAGTCTTTTCCAACACTGCAGTTCAAAGGCATCAGTTCTTCAGCGCTCAGCTTTCTTTATAGTCCAACTCTCACATTCATACATGACCACTGGAAAAAACCATAGCCTTGACTAGATGGACCTTTGATGGCAAAGTAATGTTTCTGCTTTGCAATATGCTGTCTAGGTTGGTCATAACTTTCCTTCCAAGGAGTAAGCGTCTTTTAATTTCACGGCTGCAATCACCATCTGCAGTGATTTTGGAGCCCAGAAAAATAAAGTCAGCCACTGTTTCCACTGTTTCCCCATCTATCTGCCATGAAGTGATGGGATGGGATGCCATGATCTTAGTTTTCTGAATGTTGAACTTTTTAAGCCAACTTTTTCACTCTCATCAAGAGGCTCTTTAGTTCTTCTTCACTTTCTGCCATAAGGATGGTGTCATCTGCATATCTGAGATTATTGCTATTTCTCCCAGCAATCTTGATTCCAGCTTGTGCTTCCTCCAGCCCAGCATTTCTCATGATGTACTCTGCATATAAATTAAATAAACAGGGTGACAATATACAGCCTTCCTGCTGCTGCTGCTAAGTCACTTCAGTCATGTCCAACTCTGTGTGACCCCATAGACAGCAGCTCACCAGGCTCCTCCGTCCCTGGGATTCTCCAGGCAAGAATACTAGAGCGGGTTGCCATTTCCTTCTCCAATGCATGAAAGTGAAAAGTGAAAGTGAAGTCGCTCAGTTGTCTGACTCTTAGTGACCCCGTGGACTGCAGCCCACCAGGATCCCCCATCCATGGGGTTTTCCAGGCAAGAGTACTGGAGTGGGGTGCCATTGCCTTCTCTGATACAGTCTTGACATACTCCTTTTCCTATTTGGAACCAGTCTGTTGTTCCAGTCCAGGTCTAACTCTTGCTTCCTGACCTGCATATAGGTTTCTCAAGAGGCAGGTCAGGTGGTCTGGGATTCCCATCTCTTTCAGAATTTTCCACAGTTTACTGTGATCCACACAGTCAAAGGCTTTGGCATAGTCAATAAAGCAGAAGTAGATGTTTTTCTGGAACTCTCTTGCTTTTTTAGTGATCCAGCGGATGTTGGCAATTTGATTTCTGGTTCCTCTGCCTTTTCTAAAACCAGCTTGAACATCAGGAAGTTCACGGTTCACATATTGCTGAAGCCTGGCTTGGAAAATTTTAAGCATTACTTTACTAGTGTGTGAGATGAGTGCAATTGTGTGGTAGTTTGAGTGTTCTTTGGCATTGCCTTTCTTTGGGATTGGAATGAAAACTGACCTTTTCCAGTCCTGTGGCCACTGCTGAGTTTTCCAAATTTGCTGGCATATTGAGTGCAGCACTTTCACAGCATCATCTTTCTAGTGATTTAACTGGACACACAAATCATCCACATTGTCATTTAGGAAAGGAAAAAAAGCCCTGACTCCAATGACCTTGTTGAAATGCCCCATCTTAAAGGCGGCACTATTTCTGAGCAGAAAAATTAACAGGAGGAAAACACAGAACAGAGAAATCTCAGTCTTTTGTCCACAAACATCTCATGGGCAAAGTAAAGACTTAATCTCTTACTTTTGCCAAATAAGTCAAACCCAACCAAATTCACAGCTAGATCACTGAGGTCAGGAGGGACTATCACAGGAAAAGATAGATTTATGCATATATGACCGACTTCAGAAATCATATTTTCTTTTTTCCCCAGCTTTACTGTGATATAATTGCAACACTGTTTAAGTTTCAGGTGTACAGTGTGGAAATTTGGTATAGGTATATATTGTGAAATATTTACCACAATAAGGTGAGTTAACACATCCTTCATCTCACATAATTACCATCATGCTATTGTTGTGATGGTGAGAACATTTAATGTCTCTGCTCATAATAACTTTCAAGTATAAATACAGTATTTTAACTAAAGTTACCATGCTGTACATTATATCCCTGAAATTTACTCGTTTTACAGCTAAAAGTTTTTTACTCTTTGGCCAGTATCTTCCCATTTCTTCTGCCCTCAATCCCCAAGTAACTATCAATCATTCTTCTCTTTGCCTCTGTGAATCTATGAGTCTGCTCTTGCTTCTCACTTTTATGAGATTCCACGTATAAATGAGACCATACACTATTTGTCTTTCTCTGATTTATTCCACTTAGCATAACACCCTCAAGGTTCATTCATGCTATCACAAATAGAGAACCTCCTTGTTTTTTCGTGGCTAAAAATATTTCATTGTGCGTGGATATCACATTCTATTTATTCATCTGCCGGTCAACACATAGGTGGTTTCTACATGTTGGTCATTGTGAATGATGCTATAATTGACATGGAAGTGTAAATGTCTCTTTAAGGTAATGAAGAAATCATGTATTTTCATGATGGGGCTTCCCTGGTGGCTCAGACGGTAAAGAATCTGCCTGTAATGTGGGTGACCTGGGTTCGATTCCTGGGTTGGGAAGATCCCCTGGAGGGGTCATGGCAACCCACTCCAGTATTCTTGTCTGAACAATCCCCATGGACAGAGAGGCCTGGCAGACTACAGTCCATAGAGCTGCAAAGAGTCACACACGGCTGAGCAATTAAGCACACACAGCACAAAGCCAAAAAAGCAAACAGAACAGGAATGACTGACAAAGCAACATATCCCATGTACAGAACTTTCATTAACATTTCATTAGCTAACAAAGAGTCAGCACTTTGCTCATTGCCTACTTTTTGCCTTTGATACACAGAAAAAGAGATCTAGCTGATGCTGTCAGCAGTGACTAGCTAGTCCCATATACACCAATATCTACTTCTGATGATCTGGACAGGGTTCTGTTGGGTTTGGTCAATCCTAAAATACACCAGCACCTCCCTCCAACCCTGTGGAAGCTTCCCTTTCCAAAAAAACACGGTACTTCATAGCTTCAGATTGTGAGCTCTGTGGTCTGCAACGAATAGTACAATGGACTGTCTTATGAAGAGCTGGCCCCCTCCTTGGTGGCACCTGATGCAGAAGTTTTATACAAAAATGCTTAGGGTGTAATTACAGCAAAATCTATGGCCACAGAAAACCAGCAGGTCTAGCTTCTGAAAGCAACACTGAACAGGGTGGGAGTCAAAGGAGCGGTGCAGGGAATTGAAAGCTTCTCATTGAATCAAGAAGGAACTTTAGCCGCAAAGAATCTCATTTTAATTTTGTTTTTTGTTTTTACTCCAGTGGACATGAGTTTAAGCAAACTTCAGCAGGAAATAGTGCAGGACAGGGAAGGTTGGCATGCTGCAGTCTATGGGGTCACAAAGAGTCGGACACAACTTAACAACTGAACAACGATAGCAATTAAATGAATTACTGTTCAGAAAATAAAAGAAGGAAACTGGAGCAGCAAAGAGCCGAAGCTAAGGAGGGGTACGTTTTAAAGCAGGGAAAGAGGAATTATGTGAAATGCAGAACTCAGATGATTAGACAGTAAACAGCAAGCTCAATTTATGCTTGTTGATTAACAGGATAAGGTCTGAAAAGTAGTCAGAGATGTGATAGTAGTTTCTAAGAGGGCCCCCAAGGATCCTCACTTCCTAGTATTCACTCTCCCCTTGAGTGTTGGCCGGATCTAGTTGCGGCTGGCTTCTAAATACCTCTTCCAAGTTTGTTACGGAAAGACGCTGTCTTGCGTCTTGCTCATCCCACTGGCTCTCTCACTCCTTACGGCGGAAGCCAGCCACCATGTTGGAGAGCTGCGCTATGGAGAGGCTCTTGTGGCCCTCGGTCCAGCCACCTGGAAGGAACTGAATCCCGCCGATGACCACCTGAGTGCACTTGAGAGTGGAAGCTCGCTCAGCTGAGCTTTGAGCCCACACTGCAGGCCAGCCAGCAGCTCCACTGATGGCAGCCACAGGAGAGACCAGAGGCAGAGACAGTCAGCCAAGCTGCACTCAGACCCTGCAGCCTCAGAAACTGTGAGACAATAAATGCTACTGCTTTAAGCCACTCATTTGGGAGTAATTTTTATGCAGCAGTGGGATAACTAGTATAACAGAGTTTTCTGATATTTCACTGGTTAATAGAGAATCATTTCATAAATCTAGTATTCCTCACTCTTGGACTTGGCCATATATTAATGCTCCCAAACCTATTTCCTTCCTGTGAAAATAGCTTCTACTTCTTTATTTGAATTAAGGATAATGGACTATTTACCCTCCACTAAAAAAAAAAAAAAAAATCAATGAAGTACTGGCAGTTTCTCTTTGATTTAAATCTAGTGGCTGATTATCCTGAACTTCAGGGACATAAATTGACTAAGGAAATGACTGGTACTGTTTGACCCCTTAGAAAATTTAGACAAATATTCACCCAACAGTATGAGCCCTGCCTTAACCTAAAACTACACACTGCAGAGATGGAAAACATCAAATAGAAGGTTCATACATCCTATGGCAGATCTTATCATGTGTCTTTATGGTAAACATGTTTTTCTTAGAGAAAAGAGCCACAAACTAAAGTCTATGCAGCAGAAAATTTCAACTCCCTTAAGACAAATGGCTATTTCCTACCGCTAAGCTGTGCTCAGAACAGCGAAGGGAAACTGCAAGTGGAAGATGAGGGATTATTTTTCACATGTAAGAGCTTTAATAAGTTAAGTTCAAGATCCTTTTCCTTTAATCACAAACCTTTCCATATGTCATCAATTTCAAGTAAAATAAACTGTACCATGCTGCGCCCTTTTTTGAATCCTCATAAGTAATTGCTCCATTTAATACATATAAGAAAGTCTCAGAAACAAAAGAGTAGAGGAAATTAATTGATTTCTATCAAACATGTCACACAGATTTGTATGGCAAGTAGCTTAATTGTGACGTATGTGCTTTAGTGAACACAACTGGGGGCCCTGAGAATGGAAAATAAAGCATCATCATTTATTTTTTTATCATTCTTTGCCATAAAACATGTTTAAGTTAATTTCTAACAGTTAAGATGATATTTATCCCTTACCAGAGAATGAATTTCAAATCAAGGACACTAAATTCAGTCTGATGTATCCCATTAGATGTTAATGACTTAAATATAATATTTTCTGAATGAAGGCATAGAAATGAACAAAAGCTTGAACTCAGTACACTGTAAAGTAAATCAACTTTCAAGTGCTGAAAGACAGAAATGAACAGAATAACTGTAAAGACGCCCAGATACTTCTACACAGGGATGAACGAAACAGGTGGACTTAGGCTTAACGCAACTGCATCAGTTACACAGGTAACTGAATCTCCATAGACCAGAACCAAGAGTTATGCTTTCTATAAATAAAGCATTTTGCTTAGCTAACTTATAAATATATACACATCAAAGCCATTGAAAGTTCCGTGGAACAGGCTCTCCACTGTTCTGTTTGAGAAACTGGAAGAAAGCAAAGGAGAGAATTTGATGGATCACAAGAAAACACATCAGCCTTTCTCTGAGTACACCAGACAAAGCTCTTCCTTTGTGCAGACATCCAGAGACAAAGGGACATGGGTCTCCTTCACACCACACCCTGCAGAAAACATTGAACGCTCAGGCGCTGAAAATGAGAAACCGTGTGCTTGGAGAAAAGCAAACAAGTTCTTGGAAACCTAGAGCATAACGACAGCAAGTGGCCTTTTGCCTCCATTGTCAAGTCAGAGCAGAAAGCAGTCCCCATCCCCTGCCCACTCCCCTCGCTCTCCTGGAACCTCAGAAGGAAGCAGGAAATAGGAGTGATGTTCACATCACAGGTGCAGACTAGAGCAGTGGGTATACAAGTTGTCTTCTAAAAACTCTTAGCCCTTTTAAAAATGTTGTTAAGCATTTTTTAGCTTTATTGAAGTAGAATTGACAAATGAAAACAGTATATATGGGGTTAGCCAAAAAGTTCATTTGAGTTTTCCTATTAGATTTTATGGGAATATATTTAAGGTATATGCAACTTGAGGCTTTGATAGATGGATACAATATGAAATGAACACTACTACAATGCTAATCAGCATATTCATCACCTCATGTAGGTATCATATTGGGGATGGTGAGAACACCTCCCTAGGGGCACAGTGGCAAAGAATATGCCTGCCAATGCAGGAGACATGGGTTTGATTCCTGGGTCAGGAAAATCCCCTGGAGAAGGAAATGGCAACCCACTCCAGTATTCTTGCCTAGGAAACCCCATGGACAGAGAAGCCTGGTGGGCTACAGTCCACAAGGTCACAAAGAGTTGGATACGACTTAGCAACTAAACAACGAGAACTCTTAGCATTTACCCTCTAAGCAAATTCTAGGGAATACAATCCAATACTGTTAACTACAGATAACCACTATGTGCTAAGTCGCTTCAGTCATGTCTGACTTTTTGCGACCCCAGGATTGCAGCCCACCAGGCTCTTCTGTCCATGGGGTTCTTCAGGCAAGAATACTGGAGTGGGTTGCCATGTCCTCCTCCAGGGTATCTTCCCGACCCAGGGACTGAACCCATGTCTCTTAGGTCTTTTGCATTGATAGGCTGGTTCTTTACCCCTAGTGCCACCTGGAAAGCCCAGAGATAACCATTAGATCCCTAGAATTTACTCATCTTACAAAAGTGAAACTTTGTACCCTCTGACCAATATCTCCTCATGACCCCCACCACTTCCCAACTCTGGAAACCACCGTTTGACTCTTTGATGAGTTTGACTAGTTTAGATGTTACTTATAAGTAAGAATATGCAGTATTTGCCTTTGTGTCTGACTTCTGATCACTTAGCATAACATCTGCTAGGTCACTCAGGTCCTTCTAAATTTCTCAGGATTTCTCATGCAGTTTTTCTTCCCTATCTGTCCATCATGAGAACTCAGTTGAAACCCATACTCTTCAAAATAGTTCCAAGAGCCTCTTTCTTGCTAATCTCTCTGAATCATATCTAAATTTCACTAAAATACTCATTTGACTATTGGGTGATCACTGAACCCAAACTGGAGCAGATCTCAGGTTCTACATCATCATTTCACCATGTATAACGGTACAAAGGATGCTATTTGCTGTAGACATAGATCTATTGGTCATACTGTCCATTTCCCCTTTCCACAGTCCTAATGTACCCAAACTCCCTTTGGAAGTCCAGGTAGTGTGAGTTAAGCTCCATCACAGAAGAAAGTTCCCAGTCTGGTACCTTCCATCCCTGGACCAAAGGGATTTGCTTGGGCTGAGAAGGTGATGTGAGCCTATCAAGTCAGAGGCCCTTCTGGTGCTTCTTATGGACAAATGAGTTCCAGGGTGTAGGAGGAAGAAAGAAGCAGGTAGGTGGGTAGTGGGAAAAAGGAAGAAAGCGATAACAGAGAAAAGGGACTGAAGGAAAGCATGGAGTAAAGAGAACAGAGAAAAAGAAGGGCAAGAAAAAGAGGGGAAAGGAAAAAAGACAGTTTCTTTACACCAAAAGAAAGTGAAAGTAAAGTCGCTCAGTTGTGTCAGACTCTTTGCGACCCCATGGACTGTAGCCTACCAGGCTCCTCTGTACGTGGGATTTTCCAGGCAAGAGTACTGGAGTGAGTTGCCATTTCCTTCTCCAGGAGATCACCCCAATCCAGGGATCAAACCTGGGTCTCCTGCACTGCAGGCAGACGCTTTACTGTCTGAGCCACTGGGGAAGCTCTCTTTCTACCAAACATACCCACATAATACATGGATTCTTAACCTGCTTCAACATCATTGTCAAGGCACTTAACCTACCTTTATTCACAATTAAAAGTAAAAAAGATGCAATGTCTGCAATCACCTTATTCACAGTCACGGCGTAATCATTAGTTAATAAGTCAAATACTGAAACCTACAGAATGCAGTCAAACCACTGTGGATGAGCTAGGTGAAGAACCCATCTATTCTGCAAATACAATGAATACATTATGCTTCTTTCACAGAATCCTGAATTTTCTGTATTTTAGATAGTGCTGATCTTAGCATCTTTCTATTCCAAAAAGCTGTGTTGTGATCTATTGCACAAGAACAAAATACTCCCAAGTCTAAACACCTCATCATTGAGAAAGTCTCTTCTACTTTCTGCAAAGACCTCTTGATCCACAAATGCAAGTTTGCCCTAGCTAATGAACGTCTTGGTTATAATAACTACCTGCTAGCTGTCAATAAATTTCAGAGCTTGGCCAAAGCAAGATGAGCTTGCATTTCATTGGATGCCTTTATAACATCCACATGAGTGATGATGATTTCTTTTCTTATCTCCCCTATGATACAGTAAGGAGGAGCAGTGTCACTGGATTCGTCCAGAAATGAAGAAAATGAAATGGTCACTCTGATTTTCCACCCCTTTGTTAAGAACATCACTCAGCCTGATGGGTCTAGACTTTCTTGTCTGCTACATGGACCCTAAGAAGGCACTGGTCTGAATCTAAGTATCTAATACCAGCCTATCACTTTTTCCTCCTGAAACAACAGCAAGTATCAATGAATGATCCTGGCATGGTCTCCGGCAAAGCCAAGAAGCAGCCTCAAGGTCTTTACCACTGTTCTCTAGGTCCTTTGTCTCCAAAGTACACCCCGGGAAGTAAAAATAGAATCTTCTAGGTTAGAGATGTTATGTTAGAATTTCAATTTAGAGTTATTTTATCTTCAAAAATGTCAAATAAACTCAACACAGCTTGTGTTTAATATACAAATGGACACTAGCACCTTTGGCCCGTGCATAGCTCAGATGACCAGTGTCACATGCAAAACTCAAAATCTCCAAAGGAGACTACCATGGAAAAGAGCTGACAAGCCATCTCGCTGTCATGATCACTCAGAATATTACTATTTACATTTGCTCGTCTCAATGGATTTATGGGTTTCATAACCTGGTTTTAACAAAGCCCAGCTGAGATTCCTGCCAATAAACATCAGGTTTAAGATATAAAAAGAATACACACACAACAAAGGGACAAAGCTGATACACCCCCTTCTGTCATGGGATCTTTTCTGCCTCCTTCTGGGGTGAAAACTGATGATCTGATTAGATGTGAAAGATCAGTGAAACAATACTGAAGTCATCAAAGCCCTCTGAAATTTGGTTTTACATTTAGTATAATTAAAGAAAGAAAGTGCAAGTATTAGATTTCAGTCCTATTTGACTCTGTGCGACCCCATGGACTATAGCCCACCAGGCTCCTCTGTCCATGAGATTTCCTAGGCAAGAATACTGGAGTGGGTTGCTATTTCCTCCTTCAAAGGATTTTCCCAACCTAGGGATCAAACCCACGTCTACTGCTTGGCAGGAAGGCCACCGAGCCACCAAGCCTACTGTGGTTGTCCCCTAACCCCCAAAGTTCCCTGTAAGCCAGGCCCCTTGGAGGAGGTGGCTGTAAGAAGAGAAAAATAATTAAAGGATTTTAGGTCACTTTGGAATGAGAATGAGGAAGAGAGAGCAGAGTAGGGACTAGGACACAAGCCAGGTGAGCTCTGAGTGAACTGGCAAGCTATCCAAGGAGAAAAGTAGACTCCTGCTTTGTACCATACCATGAACAGTCGAGCAAGAGGCACAGATTCAATGTAGGGGTCACATCCCCTGCAGAGGGGAATGGCAACCTACTCCAGTACTCCTGCCTGTAAATCCCACAGACAGAGGAGCCTGGTGAGCCTCAGCCCATGGGATCGCAGAGTCAGACACAACCAAGCACACATGCAACAAAACGAATGAGCAGACTAACAGTAAGATGTCTCCATGATAGTAGACAGCACTTGTCCTGCCCCACCACACACTATAGCTACAGCTAGATGGTGACAACTGAGACTTCGAACACTGCCCATAAGTGTCACAGAAACCAGTTTTAAAGACAACGGAGTCATCCATCAATGGTGGGGGGGAACTTCATTTCAGTAGGATCATTAGCTCACAAGGTAGCTTTCCTGTTTCCCAGGATGAGAAACTTCATTTATCCCCATTACTTCCTGAGTAAATTATTTTATAATTCCTGGATTTGGCTTATGAAGATGACTGGTGACTCATAAACGCCAATCTGACTAATGCCTCACTTAGAGAACTCAGTATGCACAGAAGCCTAGACATCATTTCTCCTGCCAAGAAATGAACGTATAATATTTTCAGTAAAAACAAAGAAATGAACAGCCAGCACACCAAGCACACAGCTGCACCTGCTGTCACAGTGGTTTTTATAATTTACTTGCTGGTAATTGGGAGTTGAAATACTCAGAGATGTAGTAAGAAATAGCTGTTCCTACTTAAGAGTACAGTTTATGACCTTTCTATAATTCGGGTAATTTATTGCCACTATAACATCTTGACCTCATTTGCCACCATTTTGTCTACAGTTCATTGACCTTTCCATTCAAATCAAGGGGAGCTGTATTTGGATAACAATGCTACTTTATTTATACAGCCCTGCTCTTGGGAAAAGTTCAAAGTACTTTATAAATATCTCCTTAAACCTAAAAGTAAGCTAAGAATCACCCTTTCTATTTTAGATAAAAACATAAAATAAGAAAAGTTTAAACAGTGAAACTTAGCAACTTGGAGAGGGTTTAACAATTCAGAGAGGATTTCAAGATAAAGATGGCAGGCAGGTGTGGAATATTTATGTCATTTCCAAACTCCACTAAATTGATAATAATGAACATTTTTAAGTCATAAGAACAAAATGAATGGGGGAGAATAGAATAACATACCAGAGGTTCCAGCAAGATTTAAAAATTTTAGACAACCCAGTGAACCTATACATCCAAATTCCATCCTTCCAAGCAAGTTTTATAAAACTGATGTTTTCATCTAACCTACCTATATTATTTCTTATTTCTCAAATGGTTCCAAAACTAAGAGAGGAAATAGAAATTTTACTTAGGAAAAACAGTCTCCAAACTGAAAAGAAATAGGAGCCTCCAAATTGTAAAGACCCACCACCTTCCAATTAAATGATTTGGCGGGTGTACATTTTACACCAAGACACAGAAGACAGTGAAATTAAGGGACAGTGCCTTCACAATCTAAATCTGAAATTCGTTCTAATTTATGTTTCTATATCCAGTCAAATTTTCCAAAAGGTGAAGGCAGAATAAAAAAAATTTCAGACATACAAGGCACACTATTTTTATTTCTTAATATGTACTCTAGAAAAGCAAAGGTATCATTTCTTAAAAGCAGGGGAGAAACAGAAGAGTATCTACCACAGCAAAGAGAAGTCCCAGATTTACAGCAAGAAGATTGCTCAGAAACAAATAGTCTAGTCTGATGCAGGACAAAGGACTCTGGGTGAGACTCCTAGGAGAAGATTAAAAAGATTTACAGAACCTCTATAATTACTAGTTGAGTAACATATTGATAAGTATATGCCAAATCTGACACAGTATTTGGTGAAAATTAGGTATAAATGTATATCAAATTATGTGTGGATACTCAATTGCCCAGTTGTGTCCTACTCTGTGTGACCCCATAGCCTGTAGTCCGCCAGGCTCCTCTGTCCATGGGATTTCTCAGGCAAGAATACTGCAGACGGTTACCATTTCCTCCTGCTGGGGATCTTCCTGACCCAGGGATCAAACCCACCACTCCTGTGTCTCCTGCATTAGCAGGTGGAGTCTTTACCACTGGGCCACTTGGGAAGCCCATATCAAACTATGCTAACTTTAAACTTGTAAATTTTTAATTCAAAGAAAAATGAGCAAAAAATAAATAGATGTATATGTATAACTGAATCACTTTGCTGTACATTTGAAACTAACACAACTGTACTTCAATATAAGATTTTTTTTAATGTATTAAATACAGTCAGGGTATAATGATGGGTGTTTTAGTTATTACACACCTATTTGAATAAACTAAAATTTCAGAAGTAAATACATTAGGAAGACAGAGGAAGGAAAGTTGGTAGGGTCATTAGAGCCTAGAATTTTACCTTCCTGAACAGACAGAAGATATCTAAAATGAGTGAAAACATAGTATGTAAAATATGAAGGTAAAAATAAGAATAAACCACTGAAATAATTATCATTTTCCTTTAAGCAGGACTAGGGTGTGAGGGAAGGATAAAGAAGGCACTTAAAAATATTTTATGTTCCCTTTTCATCATTATCTGAGGTTTTATCTATATAGATAATGCTTTGATAAAAAATTTTAATTTAAGGCAAAAAAATCACTAACAAAGAAATTTCAGGCTTTATGAGTCTATATATCTGGGTGGTAGTTAGGTCACTAAGTCGTGTTTAACTCTTGCGACCCCATGGACTGTAGCCCATCAGGCTCCACTGTCCAGGGGATTTCCCAGGCAAGAAGACTGGAGTGGGTAGCCATTTCCTTCTCCAGGGCATCTTCCCGACCCAGGGATCAAACTCAAATCTGCTGCATCGTAAGTAGATTCTTTACCACTGAGCCACCAGGGAAGCCCTATATAGTCTAATGCTTCCTTATTTAATGCTCATTTTCCATTTAACAATCAATCAATTAAACTAATCCTAAAGTATCAGGTTGACTAGTGCTGTAACATTTCATTTCCTCATTAGAGACACCTTGAATGTAAAAGGTGAATAAAACACTAGGGGGAAATGTATATAAATGTATATAATTATATACAAAGATAAGAACATCTTTTAAACATTAACTACTTATACTTGAGCATTATATTTATATAAAGTAGATTTTATTTTTGAAATTATCATAACCTTGCAACCATCTCTAACAAGTAGTACAACTCTGCGGGAAAGAAACCATAAAGCATATTATTAATGAGTTTTCGCCAACTTAATTGGTTTTCTGTGTGGTGCTTCTGTATTTTGCCTTAACAGATGAAGTCTACCACAGAGGAACTATATTTTATCCACAGAATTAATCCAAGGAAACATGCAGAATAATTAAAATGTTTTCTGACTAAATGAACCCTATATTCACATAATGATTAAGCTAAATTTTCAGAACTAAACCAACAAATTGCTTCAAAGACAAACCATCTAATGAGGAAACCATGAGGGAAAAAATAACTTCATAACAAGATACTTCTCTCAGACACACGCATTATACTGATGATAGCTTCTGAATAATTTTCAAAATTATCCTTAAAGCTTTGTTGGGAATGGAGAGAAAATGCTATTCTCACTCCTTATGGCAGAATTGTGGACTTTAAAAAAAAAAAAAAAACAATGTTTAACATACAACACTGAACCATAACAAATTACAAATGCTCACAAGTTTCTGTAAAAATCTGATTTCATTTAAATGTTAAGACATTTCTTCTTTTTCAGAAATATTTTTTTCTTTTCTTTTTTTATATTTCATGTATTTTTAAATTTTACTTCATTTTACTTTACTATACTGTATTTGTTTTGCCATACATCAACATGATTCCACCACAGGTGTACATAAGTTCCCAATCCTGAACCCCCCTCCCACCTCCTTCCCCATACCATCTCTCGGGGTCATCCCAGTGCACCAGCCCCAAGCATCCTGAATCATGCATCGAACCTAGACTGGTGATTCGTTTCTCACATGATATTATACATGTTTCAGTGCCATTCTCCCAAATCTTCCCAGCCTCTCCCTCTCCTTCAGAGTCCACAAGTCCGTTCTATTCATCTGTGTCTCTTTTGCTGTCTCGAATACAGGGCTGTCATTACCATCTTTCTAAATTCCATATATATGTGTAAGTATACTGTATTGGTGTTTTTCTTTCTGGGTTACTTCACTCTGTATAATCGGCTCCAGTTTTATCCACCTCATTAGAACTGATTCAAATGTATTCCTTTTAATGGCTGAATAATACTCCATTGTGTATATGTACCACAGCTTTCTTATCCATTCATCTGCTGAAGGATATCTAGGTTGCTTCCATGTCCTGGCTATTATAAACAGTGCTGCAATGAACATTGGGGTACACGTGTCTCTTTCAATTCTGGTTTCCTCGGTGTGTATGCCCAGCAGTGGGATTGCTGCTAGCACAGCCACTATGGAGAACAGTGTGGAGATTCCTTAAAAAACTGGAAATAGAACTGCCTTTTTCAGAAATATTGATAAAGGAAGTAAAATATTCAAAGAAATGTGGCCCAATATAGGAGTAACTCTCTTCATCTCTCTATTTTTTAACTAGCTTTCTGAATTTCAACGAAAGAATCTTTTTAGGCCCAAGAGAGAATAAAGTTAACCTAAACAACTTATAACTTTGAGCATTACATTTTTTCCTGTAAGTTCTTACACTTCTAAAATTTCCCATTTATAAGGGAGGAATCATAGTGGTGCTAGTGGTAAAGAATCCACCTGCCAATGCAGGAGAGGCAAGAGACACGGGTTTGATACCTGGGTTGGGAAAATCCCCTAGAGTAGGAAATGACAACCCACTCCAGTATTCTTGCCTAGAAAATTCCACAGAGGAGCCTGGTGGACTACAGTCCACGTGGCCACAAAGGTTTGAACATGACTGAGTGAGCACACAAAAATATATTTAGATCCTAATCTCTAGAACCTATAAATGTTACTTTAAAAAGAAAAAGAGTCTTTGCAGATTTGAATACATTAAGAATCTTGAAACGCAGAGCTAGGGGTAGGGGCGGTGATCCTGGATGGTCTTGTGGGTTTTACTTCTGACCACATATGTCTTTATAAGGTAGAGGGAGATTTGATACAGGCAGAAGAGGAGAAAGCAGTGTTGCCATGGAGGCAGAGACTGGAGTGATGTGGCCACAAGCCAAGGAATGCCTGTTGCCATCATAAATTGGGAGAGGCAAGGAGTGGATTTTCCCAGAAAGCCTCCAGAGGGAGCATGGAATTGCTAACACAGTGGTTTCTGCCCAGTGATGCTGATTGTGAACTTCTGACCTCTGGAACTGTGAAGAATAAATTTCTGCAGTTTCAGGTACTAAGATTGCTACCCAGCAGCTCTGAGGAAACCAAGCACTCCATCCTTGCAAATGCATGTGAGTAGGACTTATAATTATTATGCCAAACACACCAGACCAGTCTGCCACTGGAGAATCCACACATTAGATGGAAAAATGTCACTTACCCTGAAGCTAAGGAAATTCTTACCTGGGCAAAGAGAAGAAACTAATGTCTAAGTTGGTGACGCGCAGGGAACTCTTTTCCAAATGCTCCAAGGAGAATGGAGTTGCTTAAAGATAATTTTCCAGATGATCTTCTCACCCAATTAATTACTTTTATTTAACTGTTTAATTAAATAATTTATTTAAATTGTTAAAATAATTATTAATTTAATTTAATAACTACACTTAAAAACCAATAATGAAAGGAATATTTATTCATTACTAAAAATTTATAAAATGTAAAAAATAAGAAAATCAAAAGTTTTACCTATAATCTGATTATCCAGGGATCATTTCTGTTCATATTTTAGTGTGATTCTTCTATTAAGAATAGTTGAATATAACTTTTATTTTTACTTTATTTTACTAAAATAGGATCTAAAAACAATTTGCAACCAGCTTTTTAAATTCATTTAATACCTTATGAGCATTTTTCTCACCAGGACAATTTCTACAAAAATTTTTTAATAGCTGCATGTTTTACATAGTATTGTAGAGCAAAAATATTATAATTTCTTTCAATGTAGATTATTTTCCCATTTTTCACTAATACATCTTTGCTGATTTTCCAAGAGTTTTTAAAGGCAAGAAGTAAAGAAGGCAGAAACATTACAAATTCAGAAATATAGGAAGATACCATCTTTGACATTAAACAAAGGTTAAGCTGCAATGTCAAATCTGGTTCCCTAGAGTAAAATGGTCATTTTCAGCCACAGCACTCAGTGTGGGAGGTAGCAGGAAATAAATAGTTTGAAGGTATAAGGATCCCCAGAGAAGCCTTTAATGGGACAAATCAATCATGGGAAAGAAGAACCTCATAAAGAAGTCTGCCATTCTACTCAACAGGCATTCATGCAGAACGATAATCTATATCCTAAACACTTTCATTAGCACAAGTAAAGACACTTTCCAGGATGAACAGATTTTAGCCACCATATAACAAAAGTGAGCTCATGAAGAATGGAGAACTTTGTTGAAGTCACCAAAGTTGTCACTGGGAAGACCAAAGTACAGAATTCAAAGTCATAAGTCGGGACTTGCGGTCAAAAACTTTACATTAAAACCATAAATGAAATATCCCTCCACACTAAGTATCACAGCAGAAACAGGCTGTATCTTGAACATATGTAGAGAGACCAACCCTAAAACAACATACAGGGGCTTCAGCTGTTACCAGAGCTATATCCGTTTTCTTTCTGATGTATCTGAGAGCTGAACAAGGTGGTGAGGAGAGTGCCTGGGAGGTGTGTGCAGGATGAAGTGAGAAAAAGGCTGAAGAGGAGTCAGTGCCCGCTGGGGAGGAGAGTATCCTCTTGTGTTCCTGGTGCTCCTTTCCCAGTGATTCTTCCTTCTCTCCTGCATCCTTAAACTGTGTGATTATACAGTAGTCCCTACTCATTGGATGCTTGTGAAGATGAAATGTGTTAATCATGAAAAGCACTCAGAATAGTGTTTGGTCCACCCAGTCATGCACAATGTGTTATTGTTACTGGTGCTTATATATTTAATCCAGTCTAAGGTAGCTGTTGTTTCTCATGTTTTAAAAACCCGAAAGATGAACATGTATTAGTGTCAATGGCATCATACAATGATTAGTGGCAGCATTTCTCTTTTTTGGTGGTGTAACTGGTGGTATAACTGTCTTTGATTCAATGAATTCAACATGAGACCCTCTCCTGCACATCACATGATAAGAGGTCTGAAATAGTGGATTTAAGCCCAAAAGAGTGTGTGCATAAAGATGGGAACACCATATCGGATTCTGCCAAAGAAAAGTCATGGAATAAATAATCTCTTCAGTTAAAAAAAAACCAAGTGTGATGATATGTGTAAGTTTGTATTTCTGCACGCCTGTCTCACTCCTTGTCTTCTCCCATCCCCATTCTCCATAACGACACCCTCAAGGCATCTATGATGCTCCAAACCCATTTAACACAGCACCCTTTGGGTGTTTCTACTTGTGGTCCCACAGATATCCCAAATTCCATAAGCTTGAACCCATGATCACTTTTGAAATCCTGACTCTCTTTCTCTTTTCTAACCTTGACTAATGGGCTGCCAAAATTAGAAACCTGGACTAAAAAGGGGGATGCAGAGTTTCTCCAGTGAATGAAAACACCCTCCCCACCAGCAAGATGAAAGCCTCTCACTGCAGAAGGCCAAGCCACAGGCAGCTGATGGCCATTTATGACTGCTGGCGAGAGAAGCCCAGAGAGTAGCCTGTACTCATACTGAGGCTCATCCTATCTGCAAAGAAACATCCTCCATTAGAAACCAAAGAAATAAAACGGGCTATAACGTGGAGGAAAAAGCAGCCTTTACTCGGCAACCTGAGGACTCGACCTTTATCATCAACTGCCACCACCCTTCCTGCAGAGTATGTGTGCCTCCTTGCAGGTCATTATCCCTGAGTAACTTTTTGCAGTGGACACTTTTGTTCCCTCTCTAGCATCTCCTGCCTTCTTCCTTTCTTCGGGAACTTGCAGATTCAAAAGCAAATCAATGTCAATGAATCAAGTCAATTCGGATTACATCTCCTGTTATTTCAGCATGAGGCATCCAATACCATTGTTTATCTTTGTGTCCCTGTGTATACACAGAACATCCTGAGGGTATGTAATACATTCTTATGGATGAAGGAGGAAATGAGAGAAGAAAATAAGGAAGGAAGGAAGGGAGGAGGGGAGAAGGAAGGGAGGGAAGGAGAAAGTCAGAAAATTTACAAATCAACAAAAGTAAAAATTACAGAAAAATAAAAACTTGTTAATACAAACCAACAAACTGTAACCTCCTATTAACTTTTACCGTTCTCCATTGGAGAGACAAGCAGAAGTAACTGAGCTTTGATTTGCTTACAGGGAACTATGAGAAAGAATGAAGAGAAAATAAGTTAGACAACATCCACTCTGAATATGGAGGGGAAAAAAAAACATAAAGACCAAGGGCCCAGTTCTCAATTCATATATCACTATTCTTTATTTTATTTGTATCTACCTTCATATCTCAATCAGAAACTTATTTTGCAGAAAGAAAGTCTGTATAATTGACATATTTAGGTTCCCATGTTCAAAATGACCTATACCAAAATAGGGCTACAAAATGCATTTGATGAAGATAATAATATAATCAACGGTTTTTCCTTCTGTTAATGTGTAAAGTGAGAAAATATGACTATATTTCTAATGAAATACATGACTGATCCAATAAATACAAAATATGTGTAGAAAGTAGATGATTACGATGCTAATTTTAAATACATTTAAATTCAAGGTAGGAGAGGAGCCTGGCAGGCTACAGCCCACAGGGTCACCAAGAGTTGGACACAACTAAGCAACTAAGCACAGCACAGCATAAGACAAGCAGGACAGCTCGAGTCCACTTCTCAAACTGGCCATTTCACAAGTGCACAAAATGGTAGGCGTTGAGATAGTTGAGGACTTCCTGCCATGCCCTCAGTTCAGAAACTCCTCCCTGTCCCATGAAACTATAAATCAATCACATTCTTTCTTAGAGCCAAGGGACTACCACTGACACTCCAGAACACAGAAATCTCAGAGAGTAAAGTAAAAACAGTCATGGTTTATGAATCACTAATTCCTTCCTGGAGACTAGTTTGTTTCTGCTCTCATAATTGAGAAGATGTCAGGCCAAGTGCCTCAATCAGGAGGAGGCAAGATTTGGAAAACAAAGCATCACCTGGAGAGCAGACCCAGGGGAGATGTTGGCAGGGCCTTCGGTGAAGAACAAAGGGATGGGGCAGCTGGACAGCTACCAAGCTGCAGAATGAAGTCAAGGGCGCCCTCAGCATCAACAACAGGGGATGGAAAGGGAGGGAGTGGAAAGAAACACATGCTCAACCAGCTCTGTTCACCAGCAACTCCCAAAGGCCATATGTGGCCAAGAAGAGCATTCCCTTGAGAGACCATCCCTCAAGACCTAGCTCAGGACCTTGGCTCCTTCCTGAGATGCTGAGGGGGTATAGAATAAGATAACCAGGTAAATCCAGAACAAAGGCAGACGGTGCATTTCATGCTCAGTCACTTCAGTGGTGTCTGACTCTTTGCTACCTTATGGGCTGTTGCCCACCAGGCTCCTCTGTCCATGGGATTCTCCAGGCTAGAATACTGGAGTGGGTTGCCATTTCCTTCTCCAGGGGATCTTCCTGACCCAGGGATTGAACCCAGGTCTCCTAAGTCTCCTGCATTGCATGTGGATTCTTTACCCACTGAGCCACCTGGGAAACCCAAAGGCAAACGATCCAGATTCAAACAGGAGCCCTATGTAAATAACTTTTAATCTTCCTGCTTTTCCTTTTTGCATCTTTCCCCATATATCTTCTCTTGGTATTTCTCTTCCATGCTATTTCCTTTCTTAGAAATGACCACCAATCACATACTTTATAAAACATTTTAAATAAAAGATAAATGTTATTAGATGTGCTAAACTGCCCCCATTTCCCCACATCTCCCACCTCCCCACTGCATCTCCATTCACTTAGTTGCTGTCATCACACCCTTCTCTGTGGTTCAGGTCTGCAAGCTCAAAGCACATCCAGTCACCACTTTCATGTAAATTACACGGTCTATTCTAAAGTGCATGCTCCTGCTCCCCACTAGTAAGCTGAGCGCCCAAACCAAACTCTTCGGAAAGATGGTTCAGAAGTCTACCATACAGGGGTTTCTGACATAACCATAAGTATTGAAAGCACTCGCAATTTATTCGGGCATTCATCTTATTCCTTCTGCTTGACTACAAACTGCTTTGTGCAATTTAATAATTTAAATGTGTGTGTGAGTACTCAGTCATTCAGTCATGCGACCCCAAGGACTGTAGTCTGCCAGGCTCCTCTGTCCATGGGATTTTCCAGGCAAGAATGCTGGAGTGGGTTGACATTCCCTCTTCCAGGGAATCTTCCTGGACCCAGGGATCAGGAAGGCGGATTGGCAGGTGGATTCTTTACCCCTGAGCCACCTACTCACTCACAACACCTACTTTGACTCCTTTCTCCACAATTCCATGCGCACAGTAGGTTTCCAATGACTATTGATTAAATAAATGTTTGCTAACAAGCCGAAGCCATCTAGGATCTCCCTGTTTAGACAGGCAAAAGCAGGGAAGATAAGCCATTGTCTCCGCTGCAAAATCAGACACAAGCATCTGACACTCGAACAGCTCCAACAAGCATCTTAGTGGTATGCAGTGGATTGTACAGTTAAATAACTCCACTCCAAAAAGAAAAAAAAAAGTGGCAGCAAGGGAGGAGAATACACAAAGACCAGCTGCCCGCAACATGAATAGCCTGGCAGGGTCATCCCGCCAAGGACCCACGGAGAATACAGATCAGAGGGAAGTGGGAAATCTGAGAAGAGCCAGGGCCTTGACCTCGCTCACCAGAATCCCTCTGCAACTCCCCTTTCCTTTGCTTCCTCCTGCCTCTGTCCCTCCCCAAACCTAAAGTTATGCAGGCACAACTTGAGAGCTGGGAGGCAAAAAGAACCAGCACTGTGTGGAGGAAGGAGAGTCCCGGCTCTGCAGCTGGGCCCTGGCTACATTGTGCTCATTATGCCTGGCAGGCTGGAGCCCGGGAGGGAGATCCTTCTGCAGCTGGCATTTTGGGAGCTAAGTTAGTCACAAGAATCAGAGAGGAAACACTACACTTTGTTCCTGGGGATGATCTGGAAAATTTTTTTTAAAAAAAAGGATGGGAGGTCTGAAGATTTTAAATCAAAATTTCAAGGCTCAAAAATCTAACTTTGTTTTGTTGTTTTAGAACCAGACTATGACTCTGAACACAAAGGTGACATTGTCCCTGAGAATGAAAGGCTGAGACTCCAGTATATTTGCAGCTAAAATTTAAATATGTAAAGTGGATTCAAGTGCACAGTCTAAAGTGGGATACATTAGAGGGTTTCATCCTTGAAACAAAATAAAAAAGCTGGAAAGTACCTCAAGAGGTGTTGGCCCAGATGCCCGATTCTAAGGATTATGATTATCTGCACCTGGAATCTCCTCTTCAAGATTTCTAGGGCTGGAGAGGTCATAAATTTTTTATAGCCCACTGGAACGTGGTTTTCACCTTGAATGCATAAGTTCTTCCCTGCATCCAGCTGAAATCACTGCTGACCTCTCTTTGTCTAAATAGCCCCATAGACTAATGCCTGGGCAACGCTCACTCTCTTTGACATGCTCTTCTCAATTCCTTCTATGTCTTTTTCAACATCCCTCTAGAAGTAAAATAAATGAACGTGATCTAAAGAATGCATAGAAAGAAAAATTACTCCGTGAATCTGGAATCCTATATTTCTTATTAGAAATGTTATATTATCCTAGCAATTATTCCTCCTCCTCCCTCCCCCCACCATATTGTTAGGTCTTTTTATTCTGTAGCTGCATTTTCCCTTCCATTTACACATGCCCTGCAGACTTTACCAAACTCCTCCTTATACTTGTTCCTACTGATTTCATCATGCCTTTGAGGGACCACTGTCCCCAACAGGAACAGAATTCAAAAAGACTTCAGGAAATCTCTAAAGGAAATATAACCTAATTTGATTTCTTATCACTTTACAATTTAATGAGTAGTTTTAAAATTCCTTCACATCATCAATTCACCAAAAGCACTGCATACAAGGAGACCAAAGGCAGTTCTGTGGGGCCACTCTCCCCTGCTGAAGCAGGGCCACTGGCCACTGCTCTTGGGAAGCTAGATGCTCACCTTACAGAGTTAGCGTTTAAAATTTTTTTTTCCCCAAATGGAGTCATTTAACTCGCTTGCCTGAATCCCTCTGCTACTTCTCCCTAGAAATTAAAGCCAAATCTAAACTCCTCGCCATAGTATCAAAGCTCCCTATACCTGGACCCCCACAAGACTCCACTACAAACCACAACTTTGTCACCTTCCCACATTCACCAGCCCGTTCTTTTCTGTGTAAAATGCACAAGACCAGGGAATTAGCTCTCCTTCTCCCTCTGCCTAACGGATACTTCCACAAGTTCTTCACAGACTGACATTCTCATCAGCCAATGTTTGTTCGCCTATACTTTTCCCTCTCTGCTCCTCCAAGGAACAGTTAAGCCCCATAAAGATGCTGGGGTTGGGTAGGGGCTCTGATTCTCACTATCTCCATTGCCAGGCAGACACTGAGCACACCCAGAGTATTTGTGCGATAAATGGACATGTGTGAGGTTTTGTGCAAATACTATCACTCAGGCTTGCTCCAATCTGACCACAACTATGCAAGCATTGGGGAGGGGATGGAATATTCTGGTGAAAAAGATCAATGGATCTTTGCTTCTCTAACCCAGAAAGCAATAAGGGAAAGAGTGTACTACGAGGTTATAAAAGAAATCCACAAGCAAACATGCATTTTCCTGCCTCTTAATTACTTTCAGGACTCAAAACAAATTTCTGATAACAAAATATGCATGAGATATTTTCTCTGTTACCTCTAAAGCAATGACTATATTCATCAACACATGTAAAAAAGAATACTGTGTGAGAAAGAAGCCAAAAACTTACCAAAATTATGTATTTCATTTCTAGTTCTCTTTCCAAGTCAGCATTATGGTTTACATAAATGAAAAACACTTTTTAAATGGATTCTGAGGCATGAATAAATTTTAAGAGCTACAGCAAAACGAAAATGTAAATTTACCCCCAAAGGATTCAGAGAGTACAACTATTGAGAAACTTGTTTTGTTCTTTTGTCTTTAAGAGATATCTTATTCAGATGGCAAATACAAAGGGAGGAATTATCTTTAAGGACATAATTTTTCTTGTCAAGCTCAATATTTCATAAGGCTACAGAAAATATGGGGCAATTACTATTTCATTCACACATGGTATAACTCATGTCTTTAGTGTGTACCACCATATGATGAGTGTTATATCACCAAGAAACATAAAGTGGGGTGTAAATTCATACTACCATCACTCAGTGAGCTTATCCTGGTAGCCGTCTGATATCTTCACTCTTTACAAAAGTCATCACTATGGAACAAGTGCCCTAAGGCTATGCATCCTGCTGTCTGCCCCACCAACAGGTTCCCTGCTGGCCATGAGCCCCTACCTTGCAGCCACTCTGAGTCCTGGTCTTCATCAGGGGCGTGGTCGTGCACAGCTCGATGGCCTCTGGCTCATGGAAGATGACTGCTGGCAGAGGTTCCTTTTTCAGTGTTAGGACATTCAACTTAGACTTCAGCATGGTCTGAAAGTGCTGAAAAGCAGGAAAAAACAAAAAGGCCAAACGGTGAAATCATTTGGAATTGTACAAGGCGCCATTGCACAGCAAACTCAGGAGCAAACTTTCTATTTTATTAATTCTATTTTTACTAGGGCAGGCCAGAAGGCTTGAGTGAAATGGAAGGAAAAATCTGTCAGGATACTACCAAAATGAAACTATGGGAACAGCCAATATCTACTCCTATGCCATGAAAACATGGGGCAGTGGCAGCCTCGCCAGAACTTTGTTCTCAGAGGTTCTTCCAAAGTGATATGTATAGATGAGATTCTAGATATGTAATCAATGCTAAAATCAGCTAAATAAGTGAAGATGTTATAGGAGCTATTTGAAGGAAAGTCTAGAGATAATGAAAAAGAACTGATGAGAAACACATATACTTGACTTTTGTTGTCTGCCTTTTTCATTTGTGTCATGCCTTGGCTCTAGAACTTTAGAAAATTAGCTGCTTCTCAACAGACCATTTTATCTGCTGTCTAGGCCAGGACTCTAAGTAAATATCTAGTCTACATTCAATTCTTATTGGCACTAACTTTGAAATATACCCAGAATCTAACCACATTTAATCACCATTGTTTTTCTGTATGTACAGTTCAGGCATCTTTGGTCTGTTATAGCAGCTTCCAATCTAGTCCTGCCACTTCCAACCTTGCCACACAGCAGCCTAAGGTAATCCTTCTAAAATCTAATCAGCTATCACCCTTCTGCCAAAATATCCCCAAGTCTTCCCCTCTTCTCATCAAAAAATTCTAAGTCCTTACTCTGGCCTTCAAGCCCACGCATGCTTCAGGAACCCAAAGCAGCTCTAATCTCATTTCCTACCCATTATCCTCTCATTTACTTGAGCCCAGTAAATGATGAATGACAAATTCATGTTAATAATTTGAAAGTTAATTTTTCTTTAAACTTAGAACATCATTAAACAGCAAGCTTTAAAAAGAAAAACCACCATAATTATTCCAAAGAGAGATTCATGGAAGAAAAGAAAATAAGCTTTATTTTTAGTACCTTTAATGGCACTTATTTCTACTTTTTGAATGGAGGACATTGATTTTCATTTTGCACTGGGCCCCACAGATTATGGAGCTAAGCTTGGTACACATAAATCCTCATAACTATTTCCTTCCCCTGCTTTATTATTATCACTACTTATCATCTATGAAATGTGTTTTATTACCATCTATTAGATACGACTACTACCATCTAACAGAAGCAGAAGATATTAAGAAGAGGTGGCAAGAATACACAGAAGAACTGTACAAAAAAGATCGTCATGACCCAGATAATCATGATGATGTGATGACTAATCTAGAGCCAGACATCTCAGAATGTGAAGTCAAGTGGGCCTTAGAAAGCATCACTACAAACAAAGCTAGTGGAGGTGATGGAATTCCAGTTGAGCTGTTTCAAATTCTGAAAGATGATGCTGTGAAAGTGCTGCACTCAATATGCCAGCAAATCTGGAAAACTCAGCAGTGGCCACAGGACTGGAAAAGGTCAGTTTTCATCCCAGTTCCAAAGAAAGGCAATGCCAAAGAATGCTCCAACTACCGAACAATTGCACTCATCTCACATGCTAGTAAAGTAATGCTCAAAATTCTCCAAGCCAGACTTCAGCAATACGTGAACCGTGAACTCCCTGATGTTCAAGCTGGTTTTAGAAAAGGCAGAGGAACCAGAGATCAAATTGCCAACATCCGCTGGATCATGGAAAAAGCAAGAGAGTTCCAGAAAAACATCTATTTCTGCTTTATTGACTATGCCAAAGCCTTTGACTGTGTGGATCACAGTAAACTGTGGAAAATTCTGAAAGAGATGGGAATACCAGACCACCTGACCTGCCTCTTGAGAAATCTGTATGCAGGTCAGGAAGCAACAGTTAGAACTGGACATGGAACAACAGACTGGTTCCAAATAGGAAAAGGAGTACGTCAAGGCTGTATATTGTCACCCTGCTTATTTAACTTATATGCAGAGTACATCATGAGAAATGCTGGACTGGAAGAAACACAAGCTGGAATCAAGATTGCTGGGAGAAATATCAATAATCTCAGATATGCAGATGACACCACCCTTATGGCAGAAAGTGAGGAGGAGCTAAAAAGCCTCTTGTTGAAAGTGAAAGAGGAGAGTGGAAAAGTTGGCTTAAAGCTCAACATTCAGAAAACGAAGATCATGGCATCTGGCCCCATCACTTCATGGGAAATAGATGGGGAAACAGTAGAAACAGTGTCAGACTTTGTTTTTTTGGGCTCCAAAATCACTGCAGATGGTGACTGCAGCCATGAAATTAAAAGGCGCTTACTCCTTGGAAGAAAAGTTATGACCAACCTAGATAGTATATTCAAAAGCAGAGACATTACTTTGCCGACTAAGGTCCGTCTAGTCAAGGCTATGGTTTTTCCTGTGGTCATGTATGGATGTGAGAGTTGGACTGTGAAGAAGGCTGAGCGCAGAAGAATTGATGCTTTTGAACTGTGGTGTTGGAGAAGACTCTTGAGAGTCCCTTGGACTGCAAGGAGATCCAACCAGTCCATTCTGAAGGAGATCAACCCTGGGATTTCTTTGGAAGGAATGATGCTAAAACTGAAGCTCCAGTACTTTGGCCACCTCATGCGAAGAGTTGACTCATTGGAAAAGACCCTGCTGCTGGGAGGGATTGGGGACAGGAGGAGAAGGGGACAACCGAGGATGAGATGGCTGGATGGCATCACGGACTCAATGGACATGAGTCTGAGTGAACTCCGGGAGTTGGTGATGGACAGGGAGGCCTGGCGTGCTGCGATTCATGGGGTCGCAAAGAGTCGGACACGACTGAGTGACTGAACGGAACGGAACTACCATCAACTACTATTCTATCACCATCCACTAGAATATAAGCACCAGTTTCTACTTAGAAACTGTTTTAATTAATGAAGTCTCCAAAGTACCTAAAACATCAACTGAAACAGATGTCCCACAAGTATGTGTGGAAGGTAACTCAGACAATAAAATGAAAAAAAAATATTCACAGCTCAAATATAAAAATAATGATCTCTAACAGGAATCATGGAATATACCAGCTCACAACTTCATCCAACTTGACATTTCTGAATATGTTATGGACTGTGAAATAAAGACAGGACTGAAAAAAGTGAATACACAAGTTGTTGCTATTGTTATTTAGTTGTTAAGCCACGTCTGACTCTTTTTGCAACCGCATGCACTGTAGCCCACCAGGCTCCTCTGTGGGATTTTCCAGGCAAGAATACTGGAGTGGGTTGCCATTTCCTTCCCCAAGGGATCTTCCTGACCTAGGGATCAAATCCACATCTCCTGCACTAGCAGGAAGATTCTTTACCATTGAGCCACCAGGGAAGCCTGAGTATACAAGTACATTCTCCTAAATATAAATTGCCAAAAACATTTTCCATACAATTCAATATAAAGGAAGTAGAAGTTTTGGAATCTGTATCAGAACAAGGCCGTCATTTTAAAATGAAAAAGAGACTTTCACTCAATTTTCCCAAGGAGTATTGATGTCCAGTTTTTTAATGTAAGGATATCTTCCTGATAACTGCATAAATCACAAATTTTTGTATTAATATGAAGTTTCCACCTTTGCTCCTAATTGATTCCCAACCAATAGAGGGTGTGGATTTGGGGTTGCAAGGTGGTCTGGGAAGAGAAACATAGATCACTGAGAGTGACAGCTGAAGTTGGTTTGCCTCTGTGGACAACTAACTGGAGCCACAGGATGAAGACTAAAGAGAGAGGGGCTCAGAAGACGGGATAATGAGCAAGTGGGGACACTCTACCCCGGCCGCCATTTTGCTGGGGCTCCATGAGAGGTACGTGAAGCTGCAGCTCAACTCAGCTTGACTTCTGACACACAGGAGTGCCTGAAGATGGCACTAATGGCCCTATTCTTATGAGGGCTGGACAACCACACTGCACAGAAGTTCTGAGACTGTCTTTCTTTCCCCACTGTCATTACTATCAGAACCAAATGGTTCAATCACTAGGCACAAGAGAGACTGGAAGTCACAGTTACATGTACATCCCCCTTGATTACTTGCCTGGGAGCCAAGCAGAAGAAATAAACATTAAAAAAAGAAAGAAAGAAACTTTCAAATGTGAATAGAATAATGGAGTTCAAATTCCAAATGCAACACAATGTTGTTGTATAACCTCCACCATCCACTTCACTTAATACTCCCACTCAGCCAGCACTGTGAGAGGCATAGCTGGAACAGAAATAAAGTGAGAGCCTCTTCTTGAAAGGTTTTTCACAATCAGTAAAGATTGTTAAATCAAATGACAACTACAATTCTACATGAGAAGTTTCTTAGAAAAGCTAAAGAAAAAGGCTAAGACAATATTTGAAAGTAAAATAGAGAAAATGATTCCTATTTTTTTTTTTTGAAAAGTGTTTTTTTTTTTTCACTTTGATGGCATTGTCTTTTGTGTCCAATGTGAAAGGATAAAGGTAAAGAGAGAAATAAAATCTGGATTACATGATGAATCATTGAGTCTACCACTTTTACAGAAAATTAACACTTGTATATAATTTGAGTCTGTCTTGTAAACTTTCATCTGTAGAAATGTTATAGCTAAAGATGCTTCTGATAGGAACACTCTTCTGCCCCTCCTTTGGGAAAAACTCCACAACTATATACTGCTTTGTGAAATGGGGCTGCCAATCACAATCTCCCACCTCCTAACATTGAGAAAGAATATGTAACACAGATTGACTGAGTACCCCATGTCCCTGGCCAAAGGCATTGGTTAAGAGGAAACTCAAGACTGGCTGAACAGAATCTTTTGGAAGGTTGATATGTAGGGCTGCTAACCTGGAGTAAAGAGTCCAGAGCTGCAGCTGACCTTCTTTCCTCCCAAGGTCAGTCTGTGAATGATAATACCACACAGAGACAAGGAATATTCAGAAATGGAGAGTCACAGACTTGACAAGGCTGAGCCCCTGGATCCAGCTGCATCTAGACTCAGACCTAGTGACAGACTTACTGACAGTGTAAACCAGAACACTGCCTTTTATGCTTAAAGGAGCTTGAGTTACATGTCTGATCCCCAGAACTCAAGTCTCAGCAATAAAAGTTACTCTTTAATAAAAAATATCTGCAAAAATAAAAAGGAAATATGAAAATTTTAAAAGGACTTCATAAATGTTAATCTGCATAAATAAATAGCAACATTATCTCTTAAAATATAATGAATCTTGCAGTTAGTTATTTGAATAGACTGAGCCTTAATGATCAAGCACCAATAACAATCCAAAGAAGGTATTATAGTCCTCAGGTTACTCATGTCTAAGATAAAGCCCTTTGGGCTGCCAAAATAACATGAATCCCAACTATCAAGAGACAGTGAAATTGTGCATGCAATGACATCCAGTTCTTGCTGAGACAAGACCCATGTGCCATCACTAGCTCTGGTAGAACTGCATGACCTTGTACCTCCTGGGCCTCAGTTTTTTCATTTTTTAACTTTAAAATGCTTGTTATAAATCAAATATGATATCAGTTGTTCTTTGCATAAACAAACAACTATAATAAAGATAATGCAACCTCAAACAAATAATCCAGTAGCATCATAAAAAGGCAACACAAGAGCAATCTAACAGAGTAGTTCAGAAAAGCTATGGTTCCCACATGACGGATGCCCAAGGTTCCATAAAGAAAATGTGTTATTCATCCTTAAAGAAGGGAAGCGAACAGTGTTGTAGAAAATTAGGGCACTGCCCAGGACAAATTCAACAAAGCTCTGCTTTCTACATTTGGTGCTTTATGTGGGATCCTAAAATAGAGCCTCTAAATCAAGCCCCATTATGCAGATGGGGTAATCGCCATGCCCTGTATAATTTTACAGTTGGTGATTCCTACTCCTATTCAGACATTAATCTCTGGCAGTTTAGCAGGCAGGGATTTACATATTTTACCAATTCAAATCCAGGGTATCTCACCTTTGTTTTGATTCTGTATCCAAAATACAAAACTTCTCTGGAAGGCAAATCCTGCCTTTTCATTTTTCTAAGATAACTGGAACACTATCTTCACTCAAATTAGAGGGAAGACATTAAAGGTTTTAATCCCTGGTTCATCTTTGCATTTTGAAGGCTGACTACAATGGTCAGTTTTAACTTGCAAATTACTGACTCAGTAATTCCCTAATCAAGCTTCAAAAATATTGCAAATGTTCTCAAGAGAACCACAAGGAACAAGTGGGTGAATGGAATTAATGGAAAATCTCAATAAACCAAAAATATGTCTTTTTTTTTTCAAACAAATGTTAATTCGTACAAGTATACAAAAATCAGTAGGGCTTTGACATTCCATGCATAATCACATTTCATCATTTCATTTTAATACTTTAGGGTTCTGTAAGAATTATTGGAACTCATTTGTAGTGTCCTTACACTGTATACCACTTGTCTCAAAAAAAAAAAAAAAGTGTAGCCAGGCCCCACATATGAATTATGGAAAAAGTGAAATAATCTTTCGTGTCCTTTAATAAGATCTAATGGAAAGTTATGACCAACCTATACAGCATATTAAAAAGCAGAGACATTACTTTGCCAACAAAGGTCCATCTAGTCAAGCTCTGGTTTTTCCAGTGGTCATGTATGAATGTGAGAGTTGGACTGTGAAGAAAGCTGAGCACCAAAGAATGGATGCTTTTGAACTGTGGTGCTGGAGAAGAGTCTTGAGAGTCCCTTGGACTGCAAGGAGATCCAACCAGTCCATCCTAAAGGAGATCAGTCCTGAGTGTTCATTGGAAGGACTGATGTTGAAGCTGAAACTCCAATACTTTGGCCACTTTATGCGAAGAGTTGACTCATTGGAAAAGACCTTGATGCTGGGAGGGATTGGGGACAGGAGGAGAAGGGGACGACCGAGGATGACATGGCTGGATGGCATCACCGACTCAATGGACATGAGTTTGGATAAACTCTGGGAGTTGGTGATGGACAAGGAAGCCTGGCGTGCTGCAATTCATGGGGTCACAAAAGAGTCGGACACGACTGAGTGACTGAACTGAACTGAATAATCTTTTATTTTTAATGTATATTCTTAGATTTCTGCTTTTAAATATTTATTCTAACACTTTCACCAAAAAAAAAAACCCACAAAAGTAAGAAAAATATTTGTTAGATAAACAGCAAATGATTTGTTAGACGATTAAGAGATAATATAAGTGAATAAAAGATAATTTTACTTAAATTCAACTTTTATTTAAACACATTTTAGTGCAAAGCTCTTGTTTATCTATTATTTTTTTTTCTTTTTAAAAGTAAAGCAGGATTGGAAAATCTCATCAAATATAGTAGGCATACATAAAATTGTTTTACTTCAAGAATTAATTTTTAATGCAATCTATGTTAATCTGGTATTTTAAGAAAAGAAAGATATACATCAATTTGGCATGAACTTTCTCACTGCAAATTTTCCTGGTGACTGCCATATTCAAAAAACATTACAGCTTAAAGTCCTCCATCCAGCTATTCATAAATTTGTCTGTCTCTATTAAAGTGATTGCTATTATTAAACTAACTGAAAATACTCATGTTCACACACCCATATTTATTCATGCAGTTTTTAATTATGGAAGCATTTCTTTTACCATCACAGATTTTCTCAAGAGATTATGTGGGAGAAACATAAAAATAACTTCATGCTCCAGAGTATGCAGAAAGTCCCCAAAGCTTCTGAAAGACTTAACTCAGAGGAGTGTGTGTATGTGTATTCATTTATTGACTTTGTTATTGGTCTGAAATACATACACACAAATACATATGTGTTGTATCCCTAGCTTAAGTAGTTTTTGCAATTTTCTAAACTATTTTTCTATATGTAAACAGTTAAACAATTTACTGTTGAACACAGGTTGCAAGCTCACAGCTCAAAGGCATGTTTGGCCTATAAATAAGCTTTATTTGATTCACAGACTGTTTTATGATTAAAATTTGAAGTAGTATTCAAAAATTGAGCTATATATGATGAAAATTTGCATTTCTGCTTCTCTTAAAAGATCAGAAGATTGACAAAAGCAACTTGCATTCTCTCAGGGCAACAATTAACTCCAGCTGGTTGTTGCAAATGCCCTTATTTACTCAAGCATTTTCCTCTACAATTCACCATGTCCCCTCTTCCCTCAGTACCAGCTTTCTCTTCTATACTAAATACCAGTGACTCTTTATGCCTTACCAACTTCACTCCTGTATTTGACGTGTGTGTATATGCTCAGTCGTGTCTGACTCTTTGCGGCTCCATGGACTGTAACCTGCCAGGCTTCTCTGTCTACAGAGTTTTCCAGGCAAAAATACTGGAGTGGGTTGTCATTTCCTACTCCAGGACATTTGACTTCTTGCTTGACCCTTCTAGACATTTGAATTTGCAAACTCTGATGGGAAAATGACAAATGCTAGGAGCATAGAACAAAAATTCCACCCACTCAAGAAAAAAATCCAAGTATAGCTGAATTAACTCTTCCCATAAAGCATCTGCCTGCAATGCAAGAGACCCGAGTTCGATCCCTGCATCGGGAAGAACCCCTGGAGAAGGAAATGGCAACCCACTCCAGTATACTTGCCTGGAAAATCTCATGGACAGAAGAGCCTGGCAGACTCTTCAGACCATGGGGTCCAAAGAGTCGAACATGACTAAGCGACTAACACACACACACACACACACATACTTAAATTAGGAATACTGAACTAACAAAGTGTAAGTATGTGACAGAGAGAAGTAATAACATAAATGAGTCAAACTATCTGTCTGTGACATAAACAAATGGAGAGATAGCCCATGTTCCTGGATAGGAAGAATCAATATTGTGAAAATGACTATACTACCAAATACAATCTACAGATTCAGTGCAATCCCTATCAAATTACCAATGGCATTTTTCATAGAACTAGAACAAAAAATTTCACAATTCATATGAAAACACAAAAGACCCTGAATAGCCAAAGCAGTTTTAACAAAGAAGAATGGAGCTGGAGGAATTAACCCTCCTGACTTCAGACTATACTTTAAAATTACGGTCATCAAGATAGAAGAGTACTGGCACAAAAACAGAAATATAGGCCAATGGAACAAGATAGAGAGCCCAGAGATAAACCCACACACCCATGGGTACCTTATTTTTGACAAAGGAGGCAAGAATATACAATGGGCAAAGATAGCCTCCTTAATAAGTAGTTCTGGGAAAACTGAATAGCTACACGCAAAAGAATGAAATTAGAACACTTCCTAATGCCATATACAAAGACAAATTCAAAATGGATTGAAAACCTAAATGTAAGACCAGAAACTATAAAAGTCTTATAGGAAAACACAGAACATTCAATGACATAAATCAAAGCAAGATCCTCTATGACCGACCTGCTAGAAAAATGGAAATAAAAACAAAAATAAACAAGGGGGACCTAATCAAACTTAAAAGCTTTTGCACAGCAAAGGAAACTACAAACAAGGTGAAAAGACAACCCTCAGAATGGGAGAAAATCATAGCAAATGAAACAACTGACAAAGAATTAATTTCCAAAATATATAAGCAGCTCAGACAACTCAATACCAGACAAACAAACAACCCAATCAAAAAGTGGAGAAAAGACCTAAACAGACATTTCTCCAAAGAAGACATACAGATAGCTAACAAACACTGAAAAGATGTTCAACATCACTCATTATTAGAGCAATACAAATCAAAATTACAATGAGATACCACCTCACACCAGTCAGAATGGCTATCATCAAAAAGTCTACAAACAATAAATGCTGGCGAGGGTGTGAAGAAAAGAAAACTGTCTAGGATGACTGGTGGGAATGTAAATTGATACAGCCACTATGGAAGATGGTATTATGGAGATTCCTTAAAAAGCTAGGAATGAAATCATCATATCAACCAGCAATCCCACTCCCAGGCATATACCCTGAAGAAATCAAAATTGAAAAAGGCTCATATATCCCAATGTTCATCGTAGCACTATTTACAATAGCTAGAACACGGAAGCAACCTAGATGGTACTGATGAATTAATTTTCAGGGTGCAATGGAGAAGCAGGCATAGAGAACAGACTTATGGACATAGGGAGGAGAGGAGGAGGGAGAGGGTGAGATGTATGGAGAGAGTAAAATGCAAATACAATCTAGAAAGGTGGGATGGGGAGGGAGATAGAAGGGAGGTCCCGGAGGGAGGGGACATGGGTGTACCTATGGATGATTCTTGCTGATGTATGGCAGAAAATCACAAAATTCTACAAAGCAACTATCCTTCAATTAAAAAAAATAAAAAATAAAATAAAAATAAAATTGTCTGGTCATTCCAAATAATAAGTATGACACAAGAATAAGCATTTAGAAATCTGTTCTTCTCTAAGTTATTCCCATAAATATGGTGGTATGAATATGTTATTGCACTAAATTCAATTAAAGTGCTAAAGAACAATATTTTTACTTCATTTGCAATCAAGTAACAGGAATCAAATAGACTATGCCACTAAAAACAACCAAATAAACTAGGAAAAAATATGAAACAACAGTTTGTGAGACACTGGATATCTGGCTATAGAGGACAGTGATCCCTGAAAGATGTGAAACAAATGAGATACATTATACAATTGTCCAGCTTACCACCTTTAGGGAGTTTGCAGGCTGCCAGGCAGGGAGGAGGAAAACAGGGCCCGCAGAGTCCCTGATAAGTTGACACAGATGCAAGTTCAAGGAGATAAAAAAAAAAAAAAGGAAATATCTTCACACAAAGATAACGATGGAAATCTGCAGAGCATCCCCTTAAATAGTTAAGTATTAATCAGAATATATATGAAAGGAAAGTAATGAAAGGAAATAAATCTCTGGAAAGAACTAGAGATTAACGTGCTGGTGCTCACACAGTTAGCAATATTGTCTGTTTCCACCAATGAATGGAAAAACTTGTGAGTCACAGGGCAGCAGGTAGAGTACTCAATGTCTAATCTCAGTGGTAGGAAATAATCAGCACTAGATTCCACCGTAAATCTTTAAAAGATGATCCAAAACAATCAAAGCACTTCAGAGTGATTTAACAGAATTCCAAAAAAATAGCTGAAAAATATTTATAGGAATACAAAAATATCCAGCAATCAACCAGGTAAAATTCAAAATGTCTAACATCCAAACAAAAATTACCAGGTATACAAAAAGGCAGGAAAACAGGACCCATAATAGAGACAAATTAATAAAAATAAACCAAAAATGGCGCGGATGTTATAGTGATCAGATAAAGACATTAAAACTTTATACTAAATATTCTAAAAGTTAAGCAGAGATAAAGATATAAAAAATCCAAATTATTCATTGCCAGTGAGCCTTTTCTATAAGCAATGTTAAAGAAAGGCAGGCAAAAGAAAAGATGAAACTATAGATCTGAAAAGGAAATGAATGCACAGAAGAGGATAACTATATGGAGAAATAAGTTTCTTTCTTACAATTTAGAATTCATTCATAGACAATTAATCATTTAATTAAATATGTAATATTATAAACATTTGTTATATATATCCATTATATTATATAATAGATATATAATATTTTAATCAATTTAATTAAAAATGATAGCAATGTGGAATGGGATTTCATCATACATAACAGTAAGCTGTATTACCACACTAGTACAAAGGTCAGAAAAAGTAAAAATGGAAGTATAACATTTTAAGAATCCAATAGTACTATGACATGGTTTAACATCATTTGAAGGTAGGTTGTGGTAAGTTAAATATGTGTACTATAAACCATGAAAGTTAGAAAGTTAAGTTGCTCAGTCGTGTCCGACTCTTTGCGATCCCATGGACTATATAGCCCATCAGGCTCCTCCATCCATGGAATTCTCCAGGCAAGAATACTGGAGTGGGTTGCCAAACCATGAAGCAATGACTAAACAGCCAAAGAGTTATATATAATAATAAAGAAGATAAATCATAAAAAAGAAAGCATAAATAGAGAAAAGAGTTAACCAAAAAAAGATAAAACAAATAGAAAACAAATAACATGATAGGTTTAAAATTAAACAATTAATAAAATGTAAATCTTCTAAATACTCCAAATAAAAGATATAGCTAGTTCAGTCACTAAGTCTTCTCCAGCTCTTTGCCACCCCATGGACTGTAGCACACCAGGCTCCTCTGTCCTCCACTGTCTCCCAGAGCATGCTCCAACTCATGTCCATCGAGTCGGTGATGCCATCCAACCATCTCATCCACAGCTGCCCCCTTCTCCTTTTGCCTTCAATCTTTCCCAGCATTAGGGACTGTTCCAATTAGTTGGCTCTCGCATCAGGTGACCATGCATCAACGTAATACGCTGAACTGCTTTCTCATTTTTGCCTGTTTCGGGCTTGCTTTTCAGGGAACTTCAGGTTACTGAGTTTTCTTTAGGCCTTTAAGTCTATAGCAGTTCAGTTCAGTTCACTCACTCAGTCGTGTCTGACTCTTTGCGACCCCATGGACCTCAGCACACCAGGCTTCAGGAAGTCCAACACTAGCTCCCAGAGTTGCCCAAACTCATGTCTATCAAGTCAGTGATGCCATCCAACCATCTCATCTTCTGTCGTCCCTTCTTCCTCCTGCCTTCAATCTTTCCCAGTACAAATATATATATATGATAGTGAGATTAAATAAAAAAGAAGACCCAACCCTATTGCTGTCTATAAGAAATTCATTCTAAATATAAAGAAGCAAATAAAAACCATAGACACAAGGATATAAACCACAAATATGGTTGGTAATTTCAATATAGATAAAAAACAAATCTGATTGGTAATTTCAATACCTCTCTCTCCAAAATTGATAGAATGAGTAGAAAGAAAACTTGTAAAGATATAGAAGTTTTGAATAACAGCATCAACAAACCTGACATAATTAATAATTATAAACCACTTCACCAAAGAACAATGTAATTCAAGTGTACATGAAACATTTACCAAGGCAGACAAAATTCTGAACTACAAAATAAAAATTCTGCAAATTTAGAATTCAAGTTATACCAAGAAATAACAGAAAAATCTCTGTACATTTTCCAAATATATGGAAACTAAATATTATACTTCTAAATAACCCATGGATGAAAGAATAATTCAAAAGGCCAAGTAGAAATTATTTTGAACTGAATGAAAATGAAAATATAACATATCAAAAATTCTGGCATGCCACTAAAATAGTCCTTAAGAGAAATTTTATAGCACAAATGTCCATACTAGAAATATGAGAAATAGTGATAGATTAGAAATGCTAAAGTTTTCTATTCAGTAAATTCATCCTCAACCTTAAAAGAAAAAGAAAAAAAAAGGAAGAAATGAAACCCAAAAGTGAGTTTAAAAAGTATAATAATAATAAAGATCAGAGGAAAAATCAATGAAATATAACACAGAAAATCAATATAGTCAAGACGATAGCCTGTCTTCATGTTCCCTTATTCTTCTGCTGGCTGTGTTGAGTCTACTGATGAGCTCGTTAAAGGCCCTCTTCAACTCTCTCATTGTGTTGCTGTTTTTGTTCCTGTCCTTGTTTTCCTTAACAATTCCATCTGATTCTGTCTTAGAGTTTCTCTTCGCTGAAATTCCCCATACATTCTTGCCTGTTCTTCACTTTTCTCTCTAGAGCCTGCAGTATAGTAATCAGAGTTTTTTTTTTAATTTTCCAAGAAGAAGCTCCAAAGCAGGTCAGAAAGCTATAGTGGATGAGATCAGCAGCAGACCACCAAAAGGTGACTGTGACCCTTTTTGATGCAAGTTTTTCTTTGGGAAGTGCTTTGGAGCTTCTTCTTGGTCCAAACACTGAGTTTGTCATCACCAGCTCTCTGTATAAAATTCACTTTTTCATCACACATCATAATCTAATCACGAAATAGTTTGTTGTTTTTGCGTACAATAAGAGAAGACTGCACTTCAAAACGACTTTTCTGATTTGCGGTCAGCTCATGAGGCACCCACTTATCAAGCTTTGTCACCTTTCCAATTTGCTTCAAATGCCAACTGACTGTAGAAAAGTTGACGCTGAGATCTTCGGCAACTTCTGGTGTAGCTGTAAGAGGATCAGCTTCGATGACCCTCTCAGTTGGTTGCCGTTAACTTCTGGTAGCCAGCCACTATGCTCCTCATTTTCAAGAGTCTCTCCTCCTTTGCAAAACTTCTTGAGCCACCACTGCTGTACATTCATTAGCAGTTCCTGGGCCAAATGCATTGCTGATGTTGCAAATTGTCTCTGCTGCTTTAAGACCCATTCTGAACTGGTATTAAAAAATTGCTAGAATTTGCTTGTTGCCTAACATTATTTCTATGAATCTGAAAGTGTCAATCGCTCAGTAATGTTTGACTCTTTTTGACCCCATGGACTGTAGCCTGCTAGGCTTCTCTGTCCATCATGCGATATGTGGGATCTTAGTTCCCTGACCAGGGATCAAACCCACAACCCCTGCAGTGAAAGTGCAGAGTCCTAACCAGTGGACCACCAAGGAAGTCCCATAGACAACCACTTTTAAATTCTCCAGGCAAGAATACTGGAGTGGGCTGTCATTCGCTTCTCCAGGGGACTATCCCGACGCAGAGATCAAAGGAAGATCTTATGTCTCCTGCACTGGCACGCAGATTCTTTAGCACTGTGATACCTGGGAAGCCGCACAAATGCTATGAAGTGCACATTAGGTTTATCTCTCATTTCCAAAGGCCCTTTCCTCCCTCCCTGTTTATTTCCAGCTGTGATATTTACGGTTTCAAAACTGCCAGCCACTATCTGATTGTGGCAGTTTCCTGTCTCCCTCCTCAGATACTTCTTCCCACAGATACATTGGTTCCATCATCCCTCATAAACAAACGCGGGAAGATGAACCAAGGAACTCCGTGGGAGGAACTAGCCAGCAACACACACTGTTCCTTCCAGATGAACTAAGTCAGCTCCCTGATTTCACTGATGAAGAAACCAAAGCCCAGGGAAGTGAAGCAACTCGTCCAAGGTTGCCCCGAGCTACAGGCTTCAAAGACAACCAGCCTCGAAGTCCAGTCATCTGATGACTAGTTGAGTTCTCAACCCAGCATGTCATTCTGGACCAGTTCTGCACCCCTGCACCCTTGCCCTTCTGTCCAGAGTTGACAAGATAGCTACCAATTCATCTTTCAGAACTGCATAATGGCCTAAATTTTGTAATAGTCAGTATAAGACACAAAGTAAAAGGAAGGTTTTAGAATCAGAAACGGCTAGCTTTAATCATGATCCTAAATATATGATGGGCTTCCCTGGTGGCTCAGATGGTAAAGAATCTGCCTGCAATGCCAGAGACCTGGGTTCAACCCCTGGGTTGGAAAAATCCCCTGGAGAAGGGAAGAGCAACTCACTCCAGTATTCTTGCCTGGAGAATCCCATGGACAGAGGAGCCTGGTGGGCTACAGTCCATGGGGTTGGAAAGATACGACTGAGTGACTATCATTTTCACTAAATATATGACTCAAATAATCTTTATTTTTCCCCTCATTTTCTGCCATTTATAGTTATAAAATCATTTTTAATTAAAAATAATTGTTTTTTAATTTTTTGGTCACATCATGTGATATGTGGGATCTTCATTCCCTGACCAGGGGTCAAACCCACAACCCTTGCAGTGAAAGTGCAGAGTCCTAACCAGTGGACCACCAAGGAAGTCCCACAGACAACCACTTTTAAATATCTGGAAGCACATATACAAAAGTATTAAGTAGCCATTTCTAGGTCATTGAATTGCATGTAATTGTCCTCTCTTTCCTTTGCTAAGTTAATTTGTATATTTTCTACATTTGAAAAGTCAGTGTGCATTAATCTTATGTAACATCTCATGTAAGTTATTGGTAATTAACTTACACAGGTGAGGCAGAGATCAAGTGGCTGCCTTCTCAGGTCACTCTGACACACACATGTGTGTGAGGGAAACACAAGGCAGCCTTTACAAACCTCACCAGAGCAAGTGCAGAGCCAGAAACATCCACGAGGGCTCATCTTCCTCCCAAGCAACCAATGAGGGCACAGAGCAGAGAAGAAAAACAAAACAGCATAAACACGCTTTCAAAAGAATGAAAAGAAGTCAGACAAAACAACATAAGATGTGGAAACCAAACCAAATGTTATGAGTTAAGATTCCAATGACTGTTTGTCATACTCCCCCGCAAGGGACTTCATTCAGTCCCTGAGTGTGGCCGCTGGGGCACTCACACATTCCCATTTGAAATGCGTGGCTTTCTGGTGTCATGAAGCCCATTCCTCAGGACATGACAGGTAAAGGTTCTGAACACACACATTTTTGTCCATACACATTTGATTTTATTTTCACTTTATTTTTGCTAGACAAAATTCCTCTGCAGGACAATGATTTTTTTGGTTGCTGTTGCATTGAACATTATCTCAGCAGGTTGGAAGGAAACTAAAAATAATTTTGTTCCCAGGCTTCAAATCATCAGGAAGGTGACATGCCAGAGCTTTGGCAAGCCCAGAGGTCGCTTTGATCAGGGTGCAGGGGAGAGTACCATGCTGCAGAGTCATCTACAGAGAATAGAGAATCCATTTGCTAAACATGATACCTTCAGCAGAGTTTTGTTTTTTTTTTAAAGACTAAAAATTAATCCACATGAAGGGAGTGTGTGTTAGCATTATCTATCATTTCCAAAGGTCCTTTCCTTCCACCCTATTCCTTTCCAGCTCAGAAATTTATGGTTTCATATTTCAGCAACTCTAATATTCTGTTGACCGTTCTTGCAACTATGATCACATCTATAGAGGCTTTTTGGACACTCCTTACCTCCCAGCTCAGGTAGAATTGACCTTCTACCTGCTTTATGCCTGAACCATACCTTGTACAATAGGACTTTCACCATACCACCTACAACGCCAGAATGTAAGTACATTTATAAGGTTGCTTCTTCTTTGTAACCCTCGTCTCTTGCAAAGCATCTGACAAAAAGCAGTGATGAAATGACTATTTAATGACTAAATGAACGATTGAGTAAAGAAAAAGAACATAACTAGAATTAAAAAACAAAGCTGTCAAACTACACACATGACCGAATCAGTCTGTTATCTCCCTTCACTCCCTTCCACTCCTTGACTCCACACCACCAACTACCATCAGCTAGACTACCATGTTCTGAAAATCACCCTAGCGATCAGCTCAGGTTCAGGTCCACAACCAGACAACCTCCAGCCTCACGTGGAGAATGCTGACAACTCCCAGCCACAGAGACCATAACTAGTGGCCACACTTGGTTCACCGAAATCACACAAACTTCCTCAGGAAGGAAGGGCTCTTTGCCTTCAGCCCCTTGAGAAGCAACATGTAGGAGATGCTGGCCATCTCTCAGGCCAATCTCACCAACCTACAGCAGCACAAAAGGCTCGTCTCCACCCAGTCCTGGTAGAGACGGCAAAACATTTCAGTGAGGAAACTGACTTCCCCTTGACTAACAGCCAAAAGGTCCAAACACTGAAGACAGGGTTTTTTTGTTTGTTTTGTTTTGTTTTGTTTTGCCATCCTCCAAGTGGTTTGGGAATGGAATGTCTTTCCTTACCCCTGGAAATTCACAAGCAAATGTCAACAATCAATGCAGCATACTTAAGCAAGCAAGCAAAGGGTAGGAAGAAGAGAGGGAGGGAGAGGGCAATTATTTAGGAAAGTATTTAAAAAAGAAAAGAAAGTATACTACTTCTCTGGGGCTGCCATAACCAAGTACCAAAAACTATCATAACCTGAAACAACAGAAATGTACTGTCAAACATTCTAGAGTCAAGAGCCCCAAATCAAGATACAGATCAGATACAGCCAGAGCTGTATCTCTTTGGTGGCTGGGTGGTCTGTCTCTGAGTCCAAATTTCCCTTTTTTGGAAGGACACTGTATCAGATTAGGTGCCATCCTAATGACCGCATTTTAACTGGATGACCTCTGTAAAGACCTTGTTGCTAAATATGGTTACATTCTGAGGCAATGGGGATTAAGACTTCCGCATGTCTTTTCTGAGGGAATGAAGGACATAGTTTGGCCCGTAACTGACAGAGAAGGTACTTAGCATTTGGACTCTCCATTATTCCAAGCTTCTCTGAACACAGATAATTCACTAGCTGCTGCCAGTCACTATTACAGTAAGTCCCCTCCATGTGAACCTTCAGATTGGGAATTTCAAAGATGCCAACATGGGTCTGAAAGTCCAATCACATCAGTTAGTTCATGTATCTGGTGTATACCGTAACGTGCGTGCATCCTCTACAAGTGGTTACTTGTGTGTACTTTAAAGTAGGGTACAGCATCTCTATTTCAAGCCCAGGCTGTCTGGAAGCCAGCATAAAAGCAGCAGTAAATAGCTGATTGTAAATAACAGTTAGGTACCTAGGCTAAGTTTGTTGGACTTATGAACAAATTAGAGCTCTCAGAACTTGCTTGTATGCAGTGGTCTTACTGTACTTGCTTACACGGCTCCAGAAGCAAAGATAATGCTAAATGCCTCAGGACAAGACAAAAGAAATGGGCAAGACCTGCACTGGGCTTATCTGAGTTCAGTGGATCTGAATCTTGAGTCTAAGCTACATAGTCATGATAATGCCATTGGTTCGAGAAACAGCCCTAGCTACCACCAGAAGCAATTCTACCCTGTGGTCAGTCCATTTTCTAAGAGTCCTTGAAAGCAAACCACACCTGACACCTGTCCGCTTTCATTAACACCTTGTGCCTCACCTGCTCTGACCTCCCTGGAACTGGAACACAATAAAGAACACACCTTTTTAAACCTGCTGCTGGTTTATTCAGCCACTTATTCACTAATCCTATTTGCTGAATCAGAGACTCTGCTGGGTACACAGTGTTGAATTAGACAGGCATGTTCTTGTCTTCCCTTCAACCAGGGAGACTGACATTGAGAAAGTCAGAGTTCCTCCATTCCAAACAAAATCACCTGTCACCTTTCTTTTTACTGTTTCAGTCACCAAGTGCTAAGACAGCCTACACCTTTAGCCCTTAGGTGCCCTGCCTTTAGCTGTCAGGCCTTCCCATGTCTGGGAGGCCCCATGACATCCCCGTGGGTACCTGCTTCTCTCTGCTGGAGGCTTTTCCCAAAGCCAAAGAAGCAAGAGCAGTGAATGAGCATCCCTGAGATTCCGCAGTCAATGAATGATGAAAGCTAGAGGATAAATACCCCAAATCCCCATCCTTAAAAGTGATTTAAACTCTGAGTTGCAGGTACTTTTTTGTTTCAGTTTAGTTCTAGGCTTGGTGTTTTTTTTTATTTTTTTTAATAGTTCTGAGAATTTTCTTGCAGGATTAAGCTCACACGCGATAACTGGCTTGATGGCACAGCTCACTCACTGCCTCCTCTTTCTCCCTGCCCTACCTCCCTGCTCCCCATCAATGTATCCCGAACTTTCCAAAAGGTTATATGCCCTTAAATCTCAGGGACTGTTTCTGGAAAAATCCAAACTATTATAAAACCTAACTTCCCCTTAGTCCATTTTTATTAATTCATTAAATGCTGATTGTTGTTGTTTAGTCACTAAGTCATGCCTAATTCTTCTGCGACTACCTAGACTATAGCCTGCCAGGCTCCCCTGTCCATAAGATTTTCCAGGCAAGAATACTGGAGTGGGTTGCCATTTCCTTCTCCAGCGGGTCTTCCAAGGATCTCATAAGGATTAAATCCATGTTTCCTGCACTGGCAGGGGGATTCTTTACCATTACAGGCCTTCTACTGGTCCATGATCATATGCATGGAAGAAGTTCATAGTTAGGTAAGGGAGAAAAAGCTTAAAAACAACCAGCTTAGATACATGCATACACACAAATAAAATGTCTATAAGTATATAAAAAGGGAACAATTCAGTTTTTTTAGGATTGGGTTAGGATATGCTCATAAAAGAGAGGATAACAAATTCGGGCTGAAAGTAAAGCTGTGTTTCTCAAAGTTTTTCATAATCACCCACCTAGGGACTTGCCTGGCAGTCCAGTGGTTAAGACGTTATCTTCCAAAGCAAGAGGCATGGGTTTGATCCCTGGTCTGGGAGCTTAGATCCCACATGCCTCACAACCAAAAATCCAGAACATAAAACAGAAGCAATACTGTAACAAATTCAATAAAGACTATCAAAATGGTTCACTTAAAAAAAAAAAAAAAACTTAAAAAAATAGTTGCCCACCTAAGGAGCCCTTTTTAGACTTTGCTTTCTCTAACGGCTTCTCTCACCCCCATGAAATTTTGTAACACAGGTATATGGTGCATCTGTCTATGTTCTGTGGTACAGATATTCCCATTATAAAAATCTAAGTTTTCTCCCCATTTCTAGAAGCAATTTTTACCATCATTGAAAATGCATGAAATAAAAAGAAAGGGAGGATAATACAGGTAGGGGAACACCTTGAGAAGTGCCAAAAGATATGAACGTGCACAGCTTACAGAGCCAGAGTTAAGTAGTCTGTGGTGAATTAAAAGTGGCTGTAGATTCTCTAACACCTCTCACCTCAGGAGGAGGGGTCTATATCCTTCCAGTTCAGCCTTTAAGAGACTGGCAGCTTCCAGCTGCTGCCTGTTCACCAGTAGGTCTTGGAACCCAGCCACCATGCTCTGAGGAAGCTCAAACAGCCTCAAGGAGAGAAAAGCATAGAGAGGAAACAGCATGACCTAGCTATGCTCCTAGCCGACAACCAGCACCAACTTGCCAGCCACATGAATAAGCCGTCTTGAAGTGAATCCTTTAGCCTAGTTGACCTGCCTCAGCTGACCCCGCAAAGCTCTGCCTGAATCACAGATGTGTAAGCAAAATAATTGGTTACTATTGCTTTACACAGCTGATGTTGGAAATAATATATTACATGGCAACACAGAACTGGGGCTTCTCTGGTAGCTCAGTCAGTAGAGAATCCGCCTGCAATGCAGGGACCAAGATTCAACCCCTGGGTTAGGAAGATGCCCTGGAGAAAGAAATGGCAACTCACTCTAATATTCTTGCCTGGAAAACCCAATGGACAGAGGAGCCTGGCGGGCTACAGTCCATAGGGTTGCAAGAGTTGGACACAACGGAGTGACTACACCACCACCAGCACCACATAGCTGGAACACTGTGCTTGGAAACACTACTCCAAGCTCCCAAATCTCACATCAAAGTCACCGCACAGGCACCCACCACCATCTTAGCCAGGCTTTTATTCCTTGCTTTTGACTGGGCTGCACACCGAGAAAGTCAAGCAAACACTGGGTAAATAAGCTTAAGTGACTGACTCATTAATATGGTTACAGGTCATACTTTACTTGTCAATATGTAATTTTTTTTTAAATTTTAAGTAAGGTTGCTCTTGTTTATGAGTCAATTAGCTTGTCAGTAGAAACCATCACAAGTCTCTGTGAACAACAACATCATTGTATTTCCAAAAATCAGGAAGACAATAAATACTTTCAAGTAATAAAGAAAATAAACCACCAGCTCTGAAAGAGTAGTTCAGAACAGACAGAATCAAGTGGAACATATTTTCAATTGCACATGGTGGGCAAACTGTTCCCACCCTCATTCTGGAGGACAACAGAATGAGGGATGAAGGAAAGGAATAAATAAACGATCCTAACCCACTCTCACTCTCCTGGAACCCTAATCCCTCTCTGAGGGCTGCTGGTCATAAATTATCTTTTGATCTAAAACAATTAAGACCATTTCTTATCATTGTCTCTTTTTACCACCTTCAATCAAATACTAAACATGGGACATTCAAAATTATGATTCAGAGTTATGAGAAAAGGTATTTTCACAGGACCAACATGAATAATCATGGGATCACAACTGCCTGATACAAATGACACACATTTCATCCATTTCCTCTCTCAAGAAACAGATCCAAGTGGGCTTTCTATAATGTTTTGCAGCCAAAAGGTTAGGTTGGGAAAGATTTTTCTCTCATAAACTCTCGTCTGATGCCGACTGGACGTTTAGGGGGAGAGGGAAATTCGGCGATTGCTTAAGATGGCTTTTACTACCCCATGCTCACTGCCTTCCATCATCGTGCCTCAAATATAACACAGCTCCCTGCACTTACTTCAAAAAATAATATCCATCAAAGTTACAAATTCAAAGCAGGTACATATTTAGCATACAAGTTTAGAACTCATTTCCTGAGTTTCATTCAGCCTGCTCATAAAAATCTAGATTTTTGTACTTTAGGCCAAAGTTCCTACAACCTTTCTTAAGGACAATTTGAAAACTAAATTGTAAACAAGAAGGATAAAGAAACTTGACTCCCACCAGTGAACTGGCTTGGTAAACACCCTTAGGTCCACAGCCAAGGGTACGCTAATTGGTTCCATTTGGCTCAGAACTCCCCTTAGCTAATAGTCACACGCTCAGTAGACTCTGACCGAGGGACAAATGCTTTTTAGTTCCTGGATTCAGTACACGTTTTAAACACACCTTGTGCTACATCTTATTTCTATTAGGTAACCACGTCCCCAAATTCAAAAGCAAACTTTTTGGCAAGTTTCAAAAACTGCAGTTGATACTTGTAACACTGATGATGCTGACACAAGAGCTTATAACATATAGTCTACAGATGAGCCATGGATGACTCCAATAATCCTTGCAGGATGTCTATATCTGTTGCTGTTGCTCACTCAGTCTTGTTCAACTTTTTGCAACCCCATGAACTGCAGCATGCCAGGTTTTCCTGTCCTTAATTATCTCCCAGAGTTTGCTCAAATTCATGTCCATTGAGTCAGTGATGCCATCTAACTATCTCATCCTCTGTCACTCCCTTTTCCTTTTACCTTCAGTCTCTTCCAGCATCAGGGTCTTTTCCAGTGAGTCAGCTCTTCGCATCAGGTGGCCAAAGCATCTGGAGCTTCAGCTTCAGCATCAGTCCTTCCAATGAATATTCAGGGTTGATTTCCTTTAGGATCGACTGGTTTGATCTCCTTGCAGTCCAAGGGGCTCTCAAGAGTTTAATCAGCATTACAATTTGAAAGCTTCAATTCTTCAGTGCACAGCCTTCTTCATGGTCCCACTCTCACACCCATACATGATTACTAGAAATACAGTAGCTTTGACTACATGGACCTTTGTTGGCAAAGTGATGTCTATATGCAGTATTTCACCAACTAATGTTTTACTCAACCCTACTGTGAAAAGGGGACTTCCCAGGTGGTACAGTGGTAAAAGAATCCATTTGCCAATGCAAGAGACACAAGAAATATGGGTTCAATCCCTTGATTGGGAAAATCTGCTGGAGGAAGAACTGGCAAGCCACTCCAGTATTCTTACCCGGGAAATCCCATGGACAGAGGAGCCTGGTGGGCTACAGTCCATGGGGTCACAGTGGATTGGACACAACTGATCATGCACAACCATGAAAAAGAGAGACGAACTGTAGAAGCCTTACATACCTAAATATTTCTCTGGTAAAACAGGTATTTTAATATGCTTTCTTCCTAATCATGCAATTAGCAAAAGGAAGTAAAATAACTTAATGTGAGTTAGGAAGAATGTGCCAGTGGGTCAAGAATGCATTGAAGAAGCTCCACTTCTGTGCCAGTGGGGTTCACTTGAATTTGAATGCTGGTCCCACCTCTTCCTAGATATATGAATCTGAGAATTCACATAACCTTCCAGGATGCAGGCTGCTCATCTGCAGATGGGGACATGCATAGTGCCAATGCTTCATAGGGCACAGGTCCTGACTCAGGGCAAGAGCTGGGAAGTTAGCCATAACTGCAAATCAATACATAATTATGGACATTTATTACCAGAATTATCTTCTTCTTTCCTTCCTTTGATTTTGGTTTGGTTTTGGTTTTTCTCATTCTATTCATTCTTCATGACATTACTTTCCTTTCCCTAGTTCACTGATTTCAACATCTCTTCTTTTCATCGGTCTGAAAAACCAAGTGACCTGTTTCCATAAGGGACCTATTTATTGATGGGTGAATTCTGCAGATTGCTAATGTTGACCTCTGATAAACACAAATTAGTATGAAAAGATGTTGATCAGACAAGCCAGGGAAGACAAACCCAACTAAAGCCCTGACATGTTAGACCATCATTATCTTCTTGTCTGACATTTACTGAACTGTGTTTCAGGTGCTATTTGAGGTGTAATGACTCAGAAAATGCTTCTATCCACCTTTCAGAATTCACAACTAAGGAATGAAGAGGTTCAATAATTTATCCTACATGTAGCCAAAGTCAAAACTGGGCTACTTGTCTTCTCCAGGGCTCCTCCAGGAAACTTCTCTTCTCTTCAGGGTACCCATCTCAGCCCCACCACCAACAAAGAGGTCAAAGTCAGAGACCAGGACTGCATTCTTACTTCTCTCTTTTTCTCAAACTGCATATCCACCGAATCAGACTCTCCAACCAGTTCTTTGTATCAAATCTGTCCATTAGTATGCTTTTATATTCTCAGAAGCCAAGGCAGAAAGGCAGAACCTCTCCTACTTAAGGTGATCTTCAATTTATGGGTGTGATTTCCCCCCCTCAGATTCTCTATCCTTGGGCTTCCCTGGTGGCTCAGATGATAAAAAATCTGCCTCCAATGCAGAAGACTGAGGTTTGATCCCTGGGCTAGGAAGATCCTTTGGAGAAGGGAATGGCGACCTACACCAATAATCTTGCCTGGAGAATTCCATGGACAGAGGAGCCTGACGGGCTACAGTCCATGGAGTCACAAAGAGTGGGACACAACTGAACGACTAACACTTTTTTTTTCTTTGCTCTAACCTCAGCAAATGACTGCAACATCACAGTGGGGAAGGCCAGGCATGTGGCTGCTCACAGCAGGGCCATCTTCTGAGTCCTGCTTCTTCCAGCAGTCAGTAATTCTTATCCAGCCTAAACTGGTGAGCTATAATCTCAAACAGCATCTTGATTAACAGTAGTATATCTCACACGCTAGTAAAGAAATGCTCAAAATTCTCCAAGCCAGGCTTCAGCAATACGTGAACCGTGAACTCCCTGATGTTCAAGCTAGTTTTAGAAAAGGCAGAGGACGAGAGACCAAATTGCCAACATCCACTGGATCATAAAAAAAGCAAGAGAGTTCCAGAAAAACATCTATTTCTGCTTTATTGGCTATACCAAAGCCTTTGACTGTGTGGATCACAATAAACTGTGGGAAATTCTGAAGATGGGAATACCAGACCACCCAACTCATCTCCTGAGAAAACTGTATGCAGGTCAGGAAGCAACAGTTAGAACCAGACATGGAACAACAGACTGGTTCCAAATAGGAAAAGGAGTACGTTAAGGCTGTATATTGTTACCCTGCTTATTTAACTTATATGCAGAGTACATCATGAGAAATGCTGGGCTGGAAGAAGCACAAGCTGGAATCAAGATTGCCGGGAGAAATATCGATAACCTCAGATATGCAGATGACACCACCCTTATGGCAGAAAGTGAAGAAGAACTAAAAAACCTCCTGATGAAAGTGAAAGAGAATGAAGAAGTTGGCTTAAAGCTCAACATTCAGAAAATGAAGACCATGGCATCCGGTCCCATCACTTCATGGCAAATAGATGGGGAAACAGTGGAAACAGTGGCTGACTTTATTTTTGGGGGGCTACAAAATCACTGCAGATGGTGACTGCAGCTATGAAATTAAAAGATGCTTACTCCTTGGAAGGAAAGTTATGACCAACCTAGACAGCATATCAAAAAGCAGAGACATTACTTTGTCAACAAAGGTCCGTCTAGTCAAGGCTATGGTTTTTCCAGTGGTCTTGTACAGAGGTGAGAGTTGGAGTGTGAAGAAAGCTGAGCACTGAAGAATTGATGCTTTTGAACTGTGGTGTTGGAGAAGACTCTTGAGAGTCCCTTGGACTGCAAGGAGATCCAACCAGTCCATCCTAAAGGAGATCAGTCCTGGGTGTTCATTGGAAGGACTGATGTTGAAGCTGAAACTCCAATACTTTAGCCACCTCATGCAAAGAGTTGACTCATTGGAAAAGACCCTAATGCTGGGAAGGATTGGGGGCAGGAGGAAAGGGGACAACAGAGGATGAGATGGCTGATGGCATCACCGACTCGATGGACATGGGTTTGGGTAGACTCTGGGAGTTGGTGATGGACAGGGAGGCCTGGCGTGCTGTGATTCATGGGGTCGCAGAGAGTCGGACATGACTGAGGGACTGAACTGAACCGAACTGATAAAGGTTTTAGCATATTTGCTTCATATCATTTTTTAAGGAAAAAAGGTAGTAATTCTTTTGTTGATTATTCTGTTTTCTCATCTTTAATTTCTATTGTCCACCCATCTTTCTCAGCTACTCAAATCCTCCTTGAAATCATGCCTTCATCTCCACAGTTCATCTTTTGTAATTGGCCAGGATGAAAATATCCCATTCATTTTGTGAATATGCTTATTAATTATACTCAAGTAAATGTACTTTATTACTTACAAAGTCATTTTGAATAGCCCAAATTGAAATTAATCTTTACCATTTTGGTTTCAAATAGAGCCAAACTATGCGGTCAAGATTATTTGTTGTTTAGTTGCTCAGTCGTGTGCAACTCTTTGTGACCCCATAGGAACTGTAGCCCTCCAGGTTCCTCTGTCTATGGGATTTCCCAGGCAAGAATCAAATGGAGAAGGAAATGGCAACCCACTCCAGTATTCTTGCCTGGAGAATCCTATGGAAAGAGGAGCCTGGCGGGTTACAGTCCATGGGGTCGCAAGAGTCAAATGCGACTCAACAACTAAACCACCACCAAGCAAGAATACTAGAGTGGGTTGCCATTTTCTTCTCCAGGGGATCTTACCGACCCAGAGATCAAACCTACATCTCCTGCCTGGCAGGCAGATTCTTTACGATATGAGCCACCAAGGAAGCCCTGGTCAAGGCTATACATGCTTTAAAAATTCAGAAGAGGAAAGAATGTTTTATGGTCTGGCAGCATCAGAGAAGGATGTGAAAGGGAAGTGGAACCATCCATGTGTATTGGGCATGAGTCACTAGGGAGAGGAACAGCAGGACATGTGCACTGACCACACTAAGAGCCAAGTCAATGCAGGGTGAGGCTCAATTACACTTTCACAGACTAAGGCCCAAACTCCCAGCCAGACCCTCTCGGTAAAAGTCAGATGCAAAATCTCTGCCCAAGGAAATCGCATGTCATCTCTTTAACCACCGGCTCATTCACACATTCATCCCTCTGGTTTGTACATGTTTGGAAAGAAAGAGTGAACATTCACTTCCCATTTAGTCCCAAGACCTTCAGTAACTCTTGCCCTGAGCTCAATTCTGCCTGTCCTTAGCCTAAGGCTCTGAGTTCCCACCCTGTTCACATGGGAAAGAAGCACCAGGCTCAAGCTTCCCACAACCCAAAGCAAAGCAGGGAGTGGAGTGGGAAACTGACCAAAGAATGGGTGGTCCTCAAAGACAGAACCTGCAAAGTGGGGACCCTCAGAGCTCTGATCAGCCCAACGGGGCCCTGAGTAACAGAACTCGTTCACTTCCATCTCTTCTAAGACATAAGCGGAAGTCCGGGCTCCTCACCCTGCTGGTCTTACAGCTCATGCGGAAAAAGCTTCTCACTCTAAGTTTAAAGTCAACAGAGTGATGACTAGGAAACACCAAAGGTAAGTTAGGAGAGATAGATATTATGCGGAATCTTAAAAAATGGTACAGATGAACCTATTTGTAGGACAGGAATAGAGTAGCAAGTGTAGAGAAGGGATGTGTGGACACAGGGTTGAAGGGGGGCAGAATGAATTGGAAGATAGTACTGACATACATACTCTGCCGTGTGTAAACAAGATAGCCAGTGGGAACCTGCTGTAAAGCACAGGAAGCTCAGCTCAGTGCTCTGTGATGACCTAGAGGGGTGGCAATGGGGTAGGGGCGGGAAGGAGGTCCAGGAGGGAGGAGATACGTGTATACATATGGCTGATTCACTTCACTGCACAGCAGAAACTAACACAACATGGTAAAACAATTATACTCCAATAAAAAAAGCAGATGAAAGTCAAAGACACCCTTAAATTTCTACACCATTTACATGCAGATGATAGCATCCCTTTAAAAAAAAAAAACCAATCCCTTCTCATTACTAATTATTAAAATGATATTTTCTCTTTAATGCAACATTATTATAAAACTCAATCATGCAAGATTCTCAGCTTTTTAACTCCCCTAAAAGCAAAGGTCACTAGCTACAGAGTAAATGCCAGATTTTATCTGGCTGTATGAGAACACCGTCTGGTGAGCTGATTTCAGCAAAGGCAGCTGTGCGGAGGTCATTTGTTTGTCCTGGACTTAGCCCTAGTATGGAGCAGCACAAAAGCTGCAAAACAGGCTAACTCCTGCTTGACCACAAGGACCTTTGCTCAGAAAGAGCCCACACTGCCTAGACTCACCTTGTCCCTTTTCTCCTCAAGACAGCCTCTCACAGAATCTGCCCTGCCCATCTCCCTGCCTAGCACAAGCTCAAATCTGCACCAGGTCAAACACAAGAGCCAGGTCAAAGAGTCTGGCTAAACCTCCTGTAGTTCTAACAAATGACATTAATTACATCCACATGCACTTAATATACACGTTCCAAATCTGAACTCTCCTTCCTCATTGAAATCTCTCCTTTATCAGCTTCTACAGAAAGTTCAGATGATCTAATTTTTTTTTTCTGGAGTACCACAGAATTATGATTGACATTTATAAGGATACACCTTAGGCAATGCATCAAATGAAGCAGAGATGCCAGCTGACTCATCTAAGATTAAGCTATGTTCAGTACGATTTTGAGTATTGTAAACATCGTGGTTTATTGGAAATGAGTAATCCTTCCAAGTGGTACTAGTGCTAAAGAACCCGCCTGCCAGTGTAGGAGACGTGAGAAACTTGGGTTCAATCCCTGGATGGGGAAGATCCCCTGGAGGAAGAAATGGCAACTCACTCTAGTATTCTTGCCTGGAGAATCCCATGGATAGAGGAGCCTGGTGGGTTATGACTCATAGGGTCGCAAAAAGTCAGACACAATAATCTGTGTGCATAGAGAAGATATTAGGACATTAGACGAATAATCACTGTTGAGTTACTACATGCTAATATTATGTTTGCAGCATGACAGAAAAAGCTTTAGTGAAAAAAAAATGTCAACATAACTCAAAAAGACTTTGGCATGGTGGTTCTCAAAGTATAGGTTCCAGACCAAGCATCTGCACACTTGGGAACTCACTGGAACCACAGTTTCTTGTGCCCCAACTCTGGGGCTGAGGCCAGGTAATTTACCTTCTAGCAACTTCTCCAGGTGATTCTGACATGCACTAATGTCTGAGAATCACAAGACTCAAGGGAAGCTGCAGTAAAGAAGCATCCTCTGATCAGGGCCTTGAAGGTCAAGTGAGCAAATAAGATATCAACAGATCCAAGGAAGGAAGAGAAAGAACCCAGAGGCAGGAAGGAAATCTTGTGTATTTAGAAACTAGCGGATGGTCTTGTTTGGCTGGAATATGTGGTACAAAAAGGTGAACAGAAGACGATGCTGCAAAAAGCAGATATGTGGCAGGTGAAGAAAGACTACCTACTGGATTCTGCCATCCATGAGGAGCCAATGAAAGCCTGATGGGAGGGTCTAACAAGACCCAAGATCCCATCAGGAAATACCTTTGGGAGTCATATTTGCTATCACATTATAAAATAACAAAAGATGACAGTGAAGCTAAGAACTTAGACTGATGCCTTATCTCCAAATATTCCTCTGAGGAAAACATCTCCATGGATAATCAAAGGATTCCAACTCATAAATTACAATATCCTTAGCATCTTAATTTTACATTTAGAATTCCTGAACCATTGAACTGCAATAGATCAGCTCAGAAATGACACTCTTCTTCATTTCTCTTTGTAGACTTTACCAGAGATTTTCTTCCCTAACTGATGAAGGCAAGAAATAGAGCAAGTGTCAGCTGTATGAACAGATTACTTATTGTAATGAAAATGAATAACCCTCCAAATTTGCCTAGGGCAAGGAGACTGAACACCACAGTTAAAAGTAATACAAGAGGCTCCCTAGGACAAGGGATAGGTGATTTTAGGAAATGTATTTAAAATCTTAGGTTCTTAAAGGCCACCAGCCCACAGTTCCATTTTGAGCATCCAAGTCCTGACCATAATCTCTTATTAGTATCTGTGACTCTCAGCATCTTCAACTAGACAGGAAGGTCAAGCCAGTCATCTGTCACCTGTTCCCCCGATCCACTTTCTCATGTCTTCTTAGTTCTCCTTACAGCTTAATATTCAAGGTCATTCATCATAACAATTCCCTTCTATACACCTTTAATGATCACTTTATCAAATTCCCTTGGAAAACTGACTCTGGTAAAATACCAATTTTCTTTTCAAGTCAAGGCTGCACACACAGAGACGCACATGGCTGGGAAAACCCACATATCCATGCTGGCTAGTCTCGCACGGAGCTCATGACTATGAACCACAAGCAGATACTTTGAACTGCTCATCCCTCTCTGCAATTCATTAATCATTGACCTCTCTGTTTTTAAAAGTATTTCTCATACAGTATTTACTCTTTTCTTATCTTTTTTTTATTTTTTAAAAAATTTTGGCTGTACCATGCGACATGCAGGGTCTTAGTTCCCCAACCAGGGATCAAACCCATGCCTCTTGCACTGTAAGTGTAGAGCCTTAACCACTGGACAACCAGCCAAGTCCATATTTTCCCACTCTCTCATCCAACTATTTAACCTCCCCTTTTGCCTGTCCTTACCCTCAGCTGAGTGTCTTGCCTCCTACTCTGAGCTGAACTGTGCCCTCCAAAAGCTATTCTTGAAGTTCTAATCTCTGGAACTGGATGTGATCTCATTTGAAAACAGAGTCTCTGCACATATAATCAAATTCAAATGAGGTTATTCTGGAAGCCTGGAATGCCGCACGCAGTCCATGGGGTCACAAAGTGTGGGACGTGACTGAGTGACTGAACGACAACATGGATTACTGCTGGATTAGGTGACCCTAAACCAATGACTGGTGTTCTAAGAGGGAATTCAAACAGACATACATGAGACTATGCCATGTGATAATGAAGGCAGAGTTTGGAGCGCTGTGTACAAGCCGAGGCATGCCGAGGATTGCCAGCAACCGTTGAAGCCAGGAAACAAAGAGGTCTGGGCAGACACCCCCTCAGAACCACTGGAAGGAATCCGACCCTGCTAACACCCAGATTTCAGACTTCTAGCTTCCAGAACTGTGAGAGAATGAATTGCTACTGTTTTAAGCCTCTGTGGTGGTTAATCTTATGTATCAACGTGACTGGGCCATGACGTGACCAGGTATTTGGTCCAACAAGATTCTTGATGTCTCCGTGGAGAGAGGAACACTGAAATCGGTGGACTGAGTAGAACACAGTGCTTCCCTAACGTGGATGGGCAGCACCTGATCAGGTGAAGGCCTGATTAGAACAAAAAGGCTGACCCTCCCTGGAGTAAGAGGGAATTCCTCCTGCCTGACGATCTTGAGCTAAGACATCCAACTTTAGCTGTGTTTGAGCAACAAACTAAAACACCAGCTCTTCTTGGGTCTCCAGCCTTTCAGCTTTCAGACTTGAACTTGCAGTCAGCCTTCCTGGTTCTCAGACCTGACTCAGCACTCAAGCTGGAGCTACAACATGAGCTCTTCTGGGTCTCCAGCAGGCTGCCCAAAGGTCTTGGAGCTTTTCAGCCTCTACAATTGTGTGAATCAATTCCTTACAGTAACTCTCTTTCTCTATATACATGCTCTTAGCTCTGGTTCCCTAGGGAACTAGTTTCTAACTTCACTTGGTTCCCAGTACCTTGTTACAGTAGCCCTACAAAGCTAACACATTTCCTCTATCTCTAGAAAGCTGATGCAGAGAGAAGAAAGCATCTCTAAGCATCTGTCCTGTGAGACCCTGCCTTGCCTCCAGTTGCCATAGATACCCACCTACTCTTAGGTGTTGCTCGCTAATCAGTCCACTTGCTCCCTGATCCCATCCTCTCCTATCCACTCAGACACATTAGACTCTTTATTTCCTTACATCACTTATGTTCTTCTTTCTACAGGATCATTTCCATAAGCAGAAAAAAATACTGTAGATTTCTCCAGCTTAAAAAAAAATCCTCTTTGAACCTACCTCTCCTGGCCCTACTCCCAATGGCTACTTTCCCATTTTTTCATCCAATCTGAAGAAAAACTGAGCTTTCTAAGTTTGTTTACCCTCTTTTCCAGTTCCCCTCCTTCCACACTCTTAAACCCACTCTAATCAGACTTCTGCTGCATCCTTCCTGAGAACTGGCTCAACAAATATTTGCTGAACAGGCTGGTACTGCTCCATCATGGGAATATTCTTACCCTTCAGATTCCTATTCTTATGATTCCTAAAACCATACCTACCTCACACACAGTACATACATCATAAAACATACAGGATCATAACCCACAAGCAGTGTGCTGGAGGTAAGTCAATCATTCTCTCCAGACTTCTCCATCTTTAGAAGAGAAATGCTAAGAGTTGACTCTGAACCCTTCCTGATTTGACTTTCTATGACCACCTTCCATTCATTCCCTGGTGGTCAGCTATGGTCTACCCATGCCTGACTCACGGGGAAAACAGTCCCACGATTGGAGACTTCAAGGCGCATATACTTCTTCCCTGAAAGAAAGAGGAGGGAGTAGTAGAGATGCAGATGGATGAGAGGAGAAGGAATAAAGAAAGGAAGAAGAGGAGGGCAGCACCACTCAGAAGGCTCTTCTGTTAAAGAGATATTCATTTTTATATCCTTATACTAGAGCAAAGTCCCTTGGACTGCAAGGAGATCAAACCCATCAATCCTAAAGGAAATCAACCCTGAATATTCATTGGAAGGACTGATGCTCAAGTTCCAATACTTTGGCCATCTGATGTGAAGAGTCAACTCATTGGTAAAGACCTTGATGCTGGGAAAGACTGAAGGCAGGAGGAGAAGGTGGCGACAGAGGACGAGATGGTTGGTTGGCATCACTGACTCGATGGACATGAATTTGAGCAAACCCTGGGAGATGGTGAAGGACCAGGAAGCCTGACATGCTGCAGTTCATGGGGTTGCAAAGAATCAGACACAGCTGAGTGACTGAACAACAATCAATCCTAGAATAGGAGATGATCACACAAAATAACTGCTCCTCAAACCTTTTGGTCTTTAGTAAGCATTCCTTTAACATTTATGTAAAGTCTATTTTCTTCTACATCAAATTCTCTCAATGACAATTGCTGGTAACTGCTTCTTAAGCGCTTCTCAGAACAAAGAGAATATATCTAAGGCACACGGGACAAGATTGACCTTCTCTACTTACTCCTAAACCTTGAAAGAACCTGCAAAGTCCTCTCCATATCTATGAACCCACATGTCCTCGACCTTGATACAGAGCAGCCAGGTGTGGCTGAGTAGGTTACTCCTGCACCACAGTAGCCCTCAGCCAAGGGACGGTGGAGGCAGAAATCCACTTGAAGGTCTGTTGATCAAACACACACCCAGGGAGTGGGACCCAACCCTCCTTCACACAAACTTGACCTGTGGACTACGTGGGACCAAGCACGGTCAGTGAGCACACATCTTCATCCAGTCATCAAGTGACAGATAAACACAGAGCTGCTGCTCCGTGCACACCAGGCACGGTGCTTGGTACTAGGAACACAAGTGAAGTTAAGAAGCCTCAGTTGGTTCTAGTGGACTGCTGATGACACTCCATGGAGCAAAAAGTCAAGGGGCAGAATCGGGAAAGGCACAGAACTATGGGGACTTAGCTGGACCAGTGTTCCCAAAATGTAGGAGAGACCCCTGGAGTCCATGAGATGATTTTAGGTAGCACACAGACACAGCATTACCTAGCATTCAATCGCCTTGTGAGACAGTTATACCCACTTCAACTCTCTCTCAAACAATATCAGGGAGAAAGTCTTGGTTTGGTGCCTGTGTATCCTGAACATCTTTCTTTCATGCTAATTTTCCTTTTTTGGCCCAAAGGGTACTGGCTCCCAGCTCAGAGGCTTCAGAAAGCATTAACACCTCATTAATTTTTCCCACTTTAATTTTTATTGTTCCAAATATGTACGGCAATATTCTTGGTTCCCCATGTAAAGCGATGACATAAATGTCTTTTAAAATAAATGTATCACCTAAAAGGTGTGTCAATTTAATGACAATAGAGAGTATATATTTCAGTTAGCACAGTTATGTAAAACTGCAGGAATGGCATATGGTATCAAAATTCTGTTGATTGTATCATACAAATGACAACTGGATGAGGACCAGGCATCAGCCCCGGCTGCAGGAGCAGTAGGTCTGTGTACTCCCAGCGCTTGGCACACTGCCAGACATCTATCAGATGTCACTAAGCATGGACAAACAAACGCAGAGATGCCCACTCATTGTCCAACTCCAGGAGAGATGGGCATGTAGAGAGAACCGAAGGTGAAGTTCCTGTCTGTAGATTGTTTGTATGGAGGGAAACTTGGGGGCCTTTTCTCCACTTCAAGGAGAAAGAGAAAGTGGGGCTCTGTTTGGTGAACCTTTCTACAAGCCATAGATGACTACTGATGATATTGCATTGAGCAGACGTTTTGCTTCCAATATAGGGTCACACAGAGTGAGACATGACTGAAGCGACTTAGTAGCAGCAGCAGCAGCATTCCCATTAATATCCTGGTCATACTGACTTTTGTTTGTTTTGCTTGGCATTGTTCTATTTTATTCGAGAATTAATTGTGAACTGGGTTCTTTACAAGCCTCTCTGTTCCCAAGGTGGTCCACTAGGCCAGGCACTCTCAGTGGAAACCATATCACCTCCAAAGGGGCAAAAACTAGTTTTGGTGGCTGAAAAGAACACTTATTCTTTTTATGTGTAAAGCAAAGATGTGCCTATAGTGTGTGCATGCATGCACAGTCCTCTCTGACTCTTTGCAACCCTGTGGACTGCAGCCCACAGGCTCCTTTGTCCATGGGATTATCAGGGCAAGAATGCTGGAGTGGGTTCCTTCTCCAGGAGATCTTCCTGACCCAAGAACTGAACCTGCATCTCCTGTGTCTCCTTCATTGGTAGGCAGATTCTTTACCACTGAGCCACCTGGGAAGTCCTGGGACTACAGTAGATAAACTATTATAAAGTACAATATATTGAAATTCATTGGGGAGGGTGTAATTAGGGGAAGATGTCTAGAAAGGCTTCTTAGGGAGAAATAATAAAAAAATAGAGTTGAGAAACCTACTCCACTTCTCAAGCTCGCACTGTGGGGCACGCCCCAGAATTGTGGGGTGTTTGGCAGCATCCTTCTATCCACTGGATAATTGTTGCATCTCCTAGTTGTTTTCAGACATTGCCAAGTATCTCCTGGGGAGAGGGCAAAAATGCCCCCATTAGAGAACAGCTGGGCTAGAGGAAACTGTCTACAGGTATCAAATGCGGGTAGGCAGTAAGTCAGCCACCTGACGTGGGCCTCTGAGAAGAGGGCCCTCCCAAGGATGTGAACGTTTTCTCTCAAGAGAATGAAACGAAAGTCTTATGCATCTGAGTTCCTCCTCCACGGCTCACTTGGCACAGTGCAGTCCCCACTAAATCACACAAAATATCCACTAGTGACTCCAAGAGATCTTCATCAAAAATAAATGTGAGCCCAACTGATCATACACACCCTGTAACCTAAGGCCGCAAAGGCTTAGGGGTATTTTTCAATCCACTCAGCAAGTTCATTCATGAGCTTATATTTAGACCCTCTTAATACTTCAACCAAAATGAACAGATTCAGAGCACCCTGCAGTACGTGAATCAGTTCAGTTCAGTTGCTCAGTCGTGTCCGACTCTTTGCGACCCCATGAGTCGCAGGCCTCCAGCACTCTTAAATTCGATTAAGATTTTTAAAAGAATTGGTAAATCAAATGAAAGTAAAATAAATCTCATCAACTAAAGAGCAGGCTTATAAGAGATAGTGAGGCATTTTATACAGCAGAAAAAAGGATTTAGAAGATAAATTCAAAATCCAGTCCCATCTTTTACTAACTCCATGGCTTTGGGAAACCAAAATAATCTCCAAAATTTAAATGCTAAATGTTTTACAATTTAAACCGAAACAGCATATGTGCTATGCTAACAGCACGGGTGCTAGAATCTAGCAGAATGCCTGACAAGTTACCCAATGAATATTAGTGCTTTTCTTTCCCTGCTTCCTTCCTCCTTCCAATGCATGTGAACACATACTCTTTGTAACTACAAGCATAAAAATAAAGAAAATTATTAAAACAAAATAGGAGATTAAAAAAACAAAAAATTTTTTAACATGTTGGGGCAATTTATATTTTAATATTAATTAAAATGAAGACATCATTTTTTTATACACAGACAGCTCATCAACTGTCACTGAAGTACCTTTTTTAACCTCTCTGCCAAGATCCATTTTGATGGACTATCCATATGGCAACTGCTGTAACCAGTATGCTTCACTTGTAAGGTCTACCTCACACTTTCATGTGTGACTTCCTTACAACATGACTGAAGACCAAAAGAGTAACCTTTTGGGATTTCTAGCTCCTTCTTTTGTTCCAGTATATAAGCAGTATGGGGATACACTGCACTAAAGACTCTGGCATTCCCTTTCCGCCACTGATTTTACCTTACAACTCTGGAATTTACTTTGGTACAATAAAAAAGAAATTCTTCACCTCTCACAAATAGGATATTAATTTGCAGGTGATGATTTGAAGAATCTTAGAAACAGGACAATAGAACACTAGAGGTTAAAAAGTATATTTTATAGAGGATATATGAGCAGCTTCCTGATTTCCTGAAATCTATTTTACCACCCATAAACTGGTATTAATTAAAAAAATAATAATAATACCTCTAATTTACAGAATCACTGTGGGAAATAAAACAATGCATTAAAACACCTACTTCAGTTTCAATGTCCTGTATAATAGCATTCAGTAAGTACTTGCTTTTATTACATTAAGGCTTACTATTCTTATTGTTGCTATTTTCAGTTGCTCAGGCGTGTCCAACTCTTTGTGACTTCATGGACAGCAGCACACCAGGCCTCCCTGCCCATCACCATCTCCCAGAGTTTGCTCAGATTCATGTTCATTGAGTTGGTGATGCTATCTAACCATCTCATCTTCTGCTGCCCCTTTCTCCTCCTCCTCTTAATCTTTACCAGCATCAGGGTCTTTTCCAGTGAGCTGGCTCTTCACACCAGGTGGCCAAAGAATTGGAGCTTCAGCTTCAGCATCAGTCCTTCTAATGAATATTTAGGGTGATTTCCTCTAGGATTGACTGGTTTGATCTCTTTGCAGTCCAAGGGACTCTCAACAATAATAATTGTTATTGTTGAAAAACAATCATTCTTATTATTATTTTATAATTCTCTTTTTTATATCTAAAAATAGTAAAGTTCAAAGAGATCAATTTGCTCATAGTTACACAAGTTATTAGGAACAAAATTAGAATTTAGACTTTCACATCCCAGGTCCTTCCACACTGCTTCCTCAATAGACTATTTATTCATCACATTCAAACTCCATTTAAGAGCTTAGTGTACATACTCTAATCTGGTTATCTTTTACTGCATAACAAATTACTCCAAAATTTAGTAGTTTAAAACAATATCCTTTTTATTTTTTAATAAATCTCATAATTTGATTGATTAGGAATTTGTGCAGGGGACTTCCCTGGTGGCTCAGAGGTTAAAGTGTCTGCCTGGAATGCAGGAGACCAGGGTTCGATCCCTGGGTCAGGAAGATCCCCTGGAGAAGGAAATGGCAACCCACTCCAGTACTCTTGCCTAGAGAATCCTATGTAGGGAGGAGCCTGGTAGGCTACAGTCCATGGGGTCGCAAAGAGTCGGACACGACTTCACTTTCACTTTTTACTTTCAGCTAGGTGAGTCTTCTGCTCCACCTGATGCTAAAATGGCTTAGTGATACTCAGCTGGTGGGCAGGTTGATCAAAAAGGCCTCAGTCACTTGCCTGATGCCTTGGTAAGGATGGCTAGAAGGCTGGCTTCAAGTGGGAGAGTTGGCTAGAACTGTTGCATGTGACTTCTCCAGGATGAACTCAAAGTAGTCAGACATCTTACCTGGTGGCTCAGAGTTCCTAAAGAGAGTGTTCAGAATGTCCTGGGCAGAAGCTGCTGCTGGAAAGCTTCATCTGACTCAGCCTCAAAAGTCTCAGAAAGTCATTTCTGCCACATTCTGTTGGTAAAGTCACTAAAGCCAACTCAGATTCAAAGAGGATGGAATTAGACTCCACCTCCCAATATCCCAATGGAGAAACAGCAGAAATCTGTAGCCACTGTTGGTCCACCTCACAGGCTCCATGTAAACACAAATGATAACGTTACTGCTCTTGTGAGTCAGGTCTCTGGAGTGTACAAACAAGGGTTTTGTTTTGTTATGTCTCACATCATGTGTGAATAAGTGTATGTGTGTATGAGAACTTAATTAACATGTAATAAATAAATACAATGCACTTAATAAAATTATATTATAATTTTATTGGAAAATGACCTTTCAGAGTCATTCTTCCAGAAATAAAAACAAGTAAAATTGATGTCAAGTACAATTTGCTCTCCCAGCCAAATTAAACATGGGTTTCACACAATGAAAGGAAAGCCATATGTTATTTTCAAAATGGCCTCCCAAGAGAGCAGGCAATAATGTGAAGAGGCATTGAAGTTGTGAAATGGAAAGACACTGTCAAAGAGGACTTATTACCTCCGAGCATAACAAGAATAATCTCCAGTCCCTTGCCTCCGAGCTATGGTCCAGAAAACCTAATGAAAATTCTAAGAGGGAATTAAATTTAATTTGTTGCTCTGGGCTTCAGAAAGACCCACAGCTATTCCAAGGGTATATTGAACTTTGAGTTTTCAAAACATAATTTCAAAATGGCTAGTTAATCTCAAGGTCAAAGGAAGTTAAAAAAAAAAAAAAGGACACACATACAAGCTAAGTAATTGAATTAAAGCAACAAAAGACCAAAGATGATTTATTACTAACTCAATCTTTATGATTTAGACATTTTTCTTAAAAAAGAAACCCACACAGAACCTTTCAAAGATATTCTAGAACAAGAGAAAGAGAATGTCATTCTGAAAACTTAGATGAAGTTTTTGGAGGTGGAGCAGAAGAATCACCTAGCTTTTATACATTATTTGCTATAGAAATTTGAAGAAAATTTTAGAAAACTATTTTGCAAGTTAAAGAGCATATATGATAACATCACTTGTTAGAAACAAGGAAATTAAAAACTAAAAAGTATGAATTTTGCAATGAAATGAAAATGGGATTACATTAAATACGAAATATTTCCAATTCCAATTTAGGATTATAAGGCTTACATGTAATTCTTGGAATGCATATTTACTAAAATCTTGGTTCCTTAAGGACATGAACATAATCAGTAATTTGGTTCATTTTATGATACACATAGAATGTTCTGTGCTTAGTCGCTCAGTTGTATCTGACTCTTTGAGACCTCAAGGACTGTAGCCCACCAGGCTCCTCTGTCCATGGGATTCTCCAGGCAAAATACTGGAGCAGGTTGTCATGCCCTCCTCCAGGGGATCTTTCCCACCCACGGATCAAACCCAGGTCTATTCTATTCTACACACAGAATTGATACAATAAAGTATAATATATACACTACTATTTGTGTATTAAAATATGTGAGTGTGACTGAACACACAAGATAAATGAGCAATAAAGTATAGGATATTGTGAAATAAGAAATATTGGAAAAATGATTATTCATACATGTTTTATGAATTTATACATATACATGTATACTTAATGTAAAAATATATGTATATATTATACATATAAATATATACATGGAATCAGCTCAGAATAACAATGCCAATATAACTACTATAACAATATCAGTAAAATAAATGATTAATAAAAACATTTTAATATATCTTTGCAGTTTTTTTTTGTTCTTTTTGGTTATATCTCACTAGTAATGGACAGAATGATGAAAATATTTTATAATCATTTGAAGTAATTCTTCTCCATGAAGTTAAATCACCAACTTGATAGAGTTACCTCTCGTTTAAATTTACCTTTTGTTTTTAGAAAATATACATTTTACTCTGCTTTAATCTTATCTATAATTATGTAAAATATTTATATAGTTCTACAAACTTTTTCTATATTTAGAAAATTCTAGTTTCTGTTCCTAGCTCCTCCACCCTGTCCCTCCTTTCTCTCTAGTAACCTCATTTTCTAGTTCTTTCATTTATACAAATAATTTGGTTTTGTGTGTTGTAGACAGACAACATATACATATATAAACACACACATGTAACACATGCTGCTGCTGTGCTAAGTCGCTTCAGTCGTGTCCGACTCTGTGCGACCCCATAGACGGCAGCCCACCAGGCTCCCCCGTCCCTGGGATTCTCCAGGCAAGAACACTGGAGTGGGGTGCCATTTCCTTCTCCAATGCATGAAAGTGAAAAGTGAAAATGAAGTCGCTCAGTCGTGTCCAGCTCTGAGCGACCTCATGGACTGCAGCCCACCAGGCTCCTCCGTCCATGGGATTTTCCAGGCAAGAGGACTGGAGTGGGGTGCCATTGCCTTCTCCAATGCATGAAAGTGAAAAGTGAAAATGAAGTCACTCAGTCGTGTCCAGCTCTGAGCGACCTCATGGACTGCAGCCCACCAGGCTCCCCCGTCCCTGGGATTTTCCAGGCAAGAGGACTGGAGTGGGTTGCCATTGCCTTATACACATGTATTCATATTTCTTCATTCCTACCTTAAGCAATAGGATACTTCACATAGTCTTCTCCACATTATTGTTTTTAGCTTATAAATAGGTACTAGAGATAATTTTTAACTTCTTTTCATAAGTAAATCAGGCTTCCCTTGTGGCTCAGCTGGTAAAGAATCCGCCTGCAATGCAGGAGACCTAGATTCGATCCCTGGATTGGGAGGATCCCTTGGAGAAAGGAAAAGCTAGCCACTCCAGTATTCTGGCCTGGAGAATTCCATGAACTGTATAGTCCATGGGGTCTCCAAGAGTCGGACATGACTGAGCCACTTTCACTTCATAACTGAATAGTACTCAGAGCATGGGTGTTCCATAGTTTATTAATCTGGTCCCCTCCTTATTGATTTTGAGATATCAGGCTCTTGCTAACACAATGTAGTAAAGAAACAGCTGATCATGTCTTCTATTTTTAACCAGAGCAATATAGAATTTTGATAAAAACAATGAAATATCCATTCAAGAGGTCATTCATACAGACTGCAAGTGCTTAGAATATAGTTCATCAACATTTCCTTCTTCTCTTAGAAATGCACCAAAAGAAGCAAACTGAGAGAAGCACCAAAATTAAGAATCAAGGACAGAAACAAAAAGATATATGATAAGAATGTGGCACCACTTAAAAACAGTAATTAGGAATTATTGTTTAACCTATGTTATGTAATTGTATACTATAAACCAACTTTGTTGTTCAGTCCCTAAGTCATATCTGGCTCTTTGCAACCCCATAAGCTACGGTCTTCCCTGTCCTTCACTATTTCCTGGAGTTTGCTCAAACTCATGTCCACTGAGTCGGTGATGTCATCCAAACATCTCCTCTTCTGTCATCCCCTTCTCCTATAAATCATACTTTTTTTAAGGTACAAGTGAAACAAATTTGCCACTACACATCATATAAAACATAATTAAAATGATAGAAACAATTCACATTAAATGTAATATTGCCTTGGATGATGAACAATTACAAGCCGGTACCCCATCACTGACTTGATGGACATGAGTTTGAGTGAACTCTGGGAGTTGGTGATGGACAGGGAGGCCTGGCGTGCTGCAATTCATGGGGTCGCAAAGAGTCGGACACGACTGAGCGACTGAACCAAACTGAACTGAACCATGACAAGGTAAAAATTTCTTATCATAATAGAGTACAGCTAATATAATTCATTTTGCTTTATTTCTGAGCTTCATAAAGTGGGAAAATGAGGACACCTCCAATGTCTTGTCTACAGCCTAAGCTGTACATCTTCTTGGAATCCTTCACATAAAGGAATATTGATATCTATTGAATCGTTTCTCCTTTTATTACTATTTCACTTTTTTTTAAATTCATTTCCTTCTTTTATATAAAAACAAAAAGACAACTCTGTAAAACTCAATCAACTCAGCATCTAGTATTCTGGCTCAAAATCCAAGGTTATAAAGTGGTAGTAGCACTGAACAGCTAAAATGAAATTTTTTTCTGAGTTCTTGGTCCAAATCAAACCAGTGACAAAAATCCTGATAGCTTTCAGATTTAAAGTAACAAGAGGCTATAACATGTTGGCACACTAAGAAAGTAATCTCCACTTTTCAAGCAAACATTTCTTGGCAACTATATCACAGATCCTCTTCAAAATGTTTTATCCTTCCCATGGTACTTCTGCTGTTGATGTTCTGTCCCAAAGTCGTGTCCTACTCTTTGTGACCCCCTGGATGTAGCCTGCCAGGCTCCTCTGTCCATGGGATTTCCCAGGCCAAGACTACTGGAGTAGGTTACCATTTACTTCCAGGGGATCTTTGCTGCTCAGGGATTGAACCCACGTCTCCTGCTTGGCAGGTGGATTTTTGTACCACTGAAGCCCCTGGGAAGTCTCATTGCAAATACACTATGAAAATACAAAACATAAGACACATGAGGTTTTTGCCTGAAATTTTCATAATTTATTAGGGAACTATCTATGCAGCATATGCCTGAGCACTGAAGAACTGATGCTTTTGAACTGTGGTGTTGGAGAAGACTCTTGAGAGTCCCCTGGACTGCAAGGAGATCCAGCCAGCCCATTCTAAAGGAGATCAGTCCTGGGTGTTCATTGGAAGGACTGATGTTAAAGCTGAAACTCCAATACTTTGGCCACCTAATGTGAAGAACTGACTCATTGGAAAAGACCCCGATGCTGGGAAAGACTGAAGGCAGGAGGTTAAGGGGATGACAGAAGATAAGATGGTTGGATGGCATCACTGGCTCGATGGACATGAGTTTGAGTAAGCTCTGGGAGTTGGTGATGGACAGGAAAGTCTGGCGTGCTGCAGTCCACAGGGTCGCAAAGAGTCAGACATGACTAAGCAACTGAACTGACTATGTAGCTTAAAGAGCTTTCAGACATTCACAGAGTGTAAGACTGTTCCAGCATCTGTCCTTGGCAGCAGTTATATGGTAGCCCATGTCAGGGTCTAGCATAGGAGAGGCCAGCAAGGAAGTGCTGTTCTCAGACCATCTCTCCGCTCACACTCTCTCCTAGGTAGTATCACTCTACTCTGTGGTTTTAAACTCCAGCTGTATTCCAATAGCGCTCGGTGGTTCAGTGGTAAAGAATCCCCATGTAATGCAGGAGATGCAGAGACGTGGGTTCGATCCCTGGACAGGAAGATCTCCTGGAGGAGGAAATGGCAACCTACTCCAGTACTCTTGCCCTGGAGAATCCCATGGACAGAGGAGCATGGTGGGCTACAGTCCATAGGGTCGCAAAAGAGTTGAACATGACTGAGCAACTAAACAACATATTACAATAACTCTCAATATATGGCCAGACGAGACCTTTCCTCTGTTGTTCCAGATTTGTATATACACTTCCTTCTCGGTATCCGTGGTATCTGAACCAGTACCTCAAAATTAATATGGCCAAAACAAAATACACAGTTCTTCCCCCAAAGAGAAATTTGCCACCATCTCTTTCCTCCCATCTCAATGAATTTGCCTATTCATTTAAACTAAAATCTTAGGGGACAATTTCTCTCTTTCTCCTAGAGTCTACTCCTAACTGTTGATAATTCTGTTGTACCTATACTCAAAATTGATGCTATATGCAACCCTTGCTCACCATCTCCCTTGAAAAAGCATCATTTCTTCTCCAGACTTAGTACAACAGTCTCATAACTGGCCTCTCTGACTCCATATTTGTTTGCCACAACTCAATCTCCAAAACAATGTTCTTTCTGCAAGAACAGATATCTGTCAACTCTCTGTTTAAGGTCCACCACAAGCTTCCCATCACTCATGCAATAAAATCCAAACTGCCTACTATGGCAAATAGGTCTGCTGCTGCTGCTGCTAAGTCACTTCAGTCGTGTCCGACTCTGTGTGACCCCATAGATAGCAAACCATGAGGCTCCCCCATCCCTGGGATTCTCCTGGCAAGGACACTGGAGTGGGTTGCCATTTCCTTCTCCAATGCATGAAAGTGAAAAGTGAAAGTGAAGTCGCTCAGTCGCGTCCAACTCTTCGCGACCCCATGGACTGCGGCCTACCAGGCTCCTCCGTCCATGGGATTTTCCAGGCAAGAGTGCTGGAGTGGGGTGCCATTGCCTTCTCCGGCAAATAGGTCTAACTCCTCACTATTTTTCCAACCTCATTGTCATCTTCTGTCCAGCCCCCTCACAATGTTTAAACACTGTGACCAAGATTGCTTCCAATCTAAAGTCTTAGCAGGTGTTGTTTCTTCCTTCTACAATATACCTCCCCCAAATATTTATGAGACCACAGTCTTTTTATTATTCAAGTTTCAAAGAAGCCTCCCATCTCTTCCTGAACTAAACCTGGCTCCCACCAAGTATCACATTGTGTGTGTGTGAAGTCGCTCAGTCATGTCTGACTCTTTGCGACCCTGTGGACTGTAGCCCGCCAGGCTCCTCTGTCCATGGGATTCTCCAGGCAAGAATACTGGAGTGGGTTGCCATTTCCTTCTCCAGGGGATCTTCCCAACCCAGGGATCGAACCCAGGTCTCCTGCAGACGCTTTATCCTCTGAGCCACCAGGGAAGCCTAGTATCACATTACCTCATTTCATTTTCCTGATGTTCTGTTCAGTTCAGTCGCTCAGTCGTGTCTGACTCTTTGACACGACTGCAAATGGCAAATGGACTACTATGGACTGCAGCAGGGCAGGCCTCCCTGTCCATCACCAACTCCCGGAGTTCACTCAAACTCATGTCCGTCGTGTCAGTTATGTCATCCAACCATCTCATCCTCTGTCATCCCTATCTCCTCCCGCCTTCAATCCTTCCCAGCATAAGGGTCTTTTCAAATGAGTCAGCTCTTTGCATCAGGTGTTAGGTGATATTATTACACTATGTTAATTTACATTTTCATTTTTGTTGGTATGTGTACTACTATATGTCTCCCACTATGGGAGCAGCAGTCCCTGGGAAGCAAGAACTCTCTGGCTTTCCATCACAATTGTATTGGTACCATTGTTCTGGTACCTACAGCAGGGCCTGGCTCATAGAAGACTTTTAATAAATACACAATTGGGGGGTTGGCTATAAAACAATGAAATTAATGTTTTCAAAAAATAAAGGCATAGATCATAAAGTATAGCTGAGGTTAATTAGCATACGCTTCCACAAGGAAGCTTGGGATTTACAAAATCTATAAAACCATCTCCACAATTGTGTTTGAAAGAATCTGCTAATGTTCCATGGAATACACCCCTTTAAGTTGAAGGGGAAATTTCTAATTTAAAAAATTAATGTGAAAATCATTTAATGAGAATATCATTCCACCAAAGCCAATCGAATCTTACAGTATTCCAACAGTATTTCAGTATTTTGCAAGTCAGAGCTTGCCTGTATAATGAAACACATGTCATAATCAAAGAAATTTAACTTTGAAATCAAATGGCAAAATGTCCCTACATATGGTTACACACACATACAATCAAATATAATTTCCATCATCAACACTTTTAGGAAGTCAAGTTGAATCCCATGCCTACCTAACCTCATTCTGGCAGGAAGCACAGATCCCACCACAAGGAGGGACTTGGAGAAGGGCATTTGATTTATTTGCAAATCTATTGAATTGAGTGGTAACTCCACTGCTTCATTCTCTCAACTCATGCTGGGTCCAGTGCAAAGAGAGGCCCTGGCCAGGTCAATAATATAATTTCTTCTTAAGTAAACAAAATAGCCTGCCCCTCCCTTCTTTACTCAGGCCAACCTAGTGAAGACATACAGAGAGCTGTTTCCAGCAAGTGCATTACAAAGCTTTATTTTTCCCTTTTATTAAACGGGCTCTGAGAAGAGAGCAGATGGCTGAACTAACATCAGCATCGGAGAAGGCAATGGCACCCCACTCCAGCACTCTTGCCTGGAAAATCCCATGGACGGAGGAGCCTGGTGGGCCACAGTCCGTGGGGTCACTAAGAGTCAGACACAACTGAGCGACTTCACTTTCACTTTTCACTTCCATGCATTGGAGGAGGAAATGGCAACCCACTCCAGTGTTCTTGCCTGGAAAATCCCAGGGACGGGGGAGCCTCATGGACTGCCGTCTATGGGGTAGCACAGAGTCGGACACAACTGAAGTGACTTAGCAACATCAGCATGGGCTTTGTACATACAGATGTTACAAACGCACTCTACCCTGTCTGAAGCCTTATAACTGGTGAGTGTTAACTGGTGAGAAGCCGGTCCTCTGTAAATTGTGTATTCTTTTCTATTATTATTAATTAATTTTTACTGTAGTATCGTGGCTCGGATGGTAAAGAATCTGCCTGCAATGCAGGAGACCCTGGTTTGATTCCTGAGTTGGGAAGATTCCCTTGGAGAAGGGATAGGCTACCCACTCCAGTATTGTTGGGCTTCCCTGGAAGCTCAGATGGTAAAAAAAAAATCTGCCGACAATGCAGGAGACCTGGGTTCAATCCCTGGGTTGGGAAGATCCCCTGAAGGAGGGCATAGCAACCTACTCAAGTATTCTTGCCTGGAAAATCCCCATGTACAGAGGAACCTGCCAGGCAATAGTCTAAGGAGTCGCAAAAAGTCAGATGACTGAAGCAAGTTAGCATGCACACACACACAATGATAAATCATACTCCTGTCTGCTTCAATGGCAGTTTTTCTGACTCTGAGGATGATAGATTTTTCCTGTCTTAAGCAGCCAAAGCCACATTACTGCAGCTCCTTACTACAGTATCTTTAGGCCTGTGCTTCCTCTCTGCCACCTGCCATTGTATAGAGACATAGAAAGCAAGCTGGTAGTTAAATTATTTGTATCTTCACTCACTGATAATTTCAGAGAACAATCATCAAATATTTCTTTAAAAGTGCGCCTAATCCCTAAAGAAAAACTACCTATTAATTTGACTGTCTGGAAGCAGAGAAAACATGTGTAAAGACGATGAGGGTCTTATCACCACTCTGCAAAAAGTCCTCATTACCAAGAAGTCTTAGAGAACTGACGAAGCCACGAATCCAGAGCAGGCATCAATCTGGCTTTTAGTCACTTCTCTCTCTGAACCTCAAAGTGGAATTTTTCTTAGAATTCAAGTCAATTACTTTGATAGCATGATTATTACATCTACATTAACACCATGTCTGCTATGAGTTATTATTAATGCCTTCTTACTATTCTACTCCTGTGAAAAATGAATGAGGTATTTGCCATGAACTCAAAACTTTCAGAGGCAGTAGGATGGGATAGCCAATTGACTGAAGGGGGTTTCAGGTTGCCGCTCTACTAAAGGAACGTAAGGTATCTGCACAGTCTATCTCACCTGGCTCAGGTAAGGTATAAAAAACAATGTACTTTTGCATCTATAACATCAGTGGATCTTTCCGTAAATGTCACCCGGCCATCAACTATTATTACATTTTAAGTGCTATTGACAAGGTACATAAAGTAGTATTCCAGAAGTAGTCCTTTTTTTTTGTTTGAAAGTAAAATGGTTTCTTGTTACAGTTTTCTCATTATACTACGATTTCATCTCACTGCCTATGAATTCCATCCATTTACCACCCAAGCTCAAATGGTAACAAGTGCAAGGTTACAATTAATGGCCTTCATTTCAGTCACAAGAACAAAAGCTTATAAACTCTTTTTGGATTTCAGACTTCTTTGAAAATCTAAGTAAAACTTTGCATCCTGTCCCCAGAAAAAATGACAAAATCCAAATCTAGAAAACCATTTCAGAGGTTTGTTGATTATCCATCTATAAACTCCACGCACAGAGCCCATTCTGCATCAGCATCCTTTGGGATGCTAGTTACAATAGATTTCTGAGCAGGAGAAAGGCACCTCCATTTTTAATGAAAGCCCCTGGTGATTCTAATACTTCAGAATCATTGTCCTAGAGGATGACAGACTTGAGGTTGATCGAACGAGGTGAAAATTTTCTGATACAGAAGGTGGAGCCACAGGTTGTGGAATGGGTTTGTAGCTTTCTGCAGAATTAGTCTTATTATAACCACATCTGTCAATCAGATAGGGAAAGGAAATTCTAAAACTAAGATATATGAATATAAGAGAAACAAATCATATAACCACCAATGCTTTCTATACCAGAGACATTACGCTACACTACTAAAATTTAGTACATCTAGGGAAGGGTTCTTACCTTGAAGTGGTTAACAGGTTAACATTCAGTGGATGTAAATGTGAGCAGTGGAAATGAAGGAGCCTGCACACAGGCGAACCCTAATCACAATTTACAATGAATGGATGTACCCAGTTCCCCAAGTATCCCACCCAGCACCACACTAATCAGATAGGGAAAGGAAATTCTAAAACTAAGATATATGAATATAAGAGAAACAAATCATATAACCACCAATGCTTTCTATACCAGAGACATTACGCTACACTACTAAAATTTAGTACATCTAGGGAAGGGTTCTTACCTTGAAGTGGTTAACAGGTTAACATTCAGTGGATGTAAATGTGAGCAGTGGAAATGAAGGAGCCTGCACACAGGCGAACCCTAATCACAATCTACAATGAATGGATGTACCCAGTTCCCCAAGTATCCCACCCAGCACTCACACCTCTTCACCAAGCGTGTGAACAACGCCTTGTCAAGCACAGACGCCCCACACATCCCCTTTGGATTTAATATGTCTCTGATAACAACTCCATTCCAAATCCAACCATGTGCCACATAACAGACTGTACTGAGGCCCATTACAGCTGAAAATTTGACAAACTGTGTTCTTCTCTTAATTCTGAAAGAGCCCTGATCAATACCCATTTGTCTATTCTCAATCCTTTCTAAGATGATGAACTTTACAGTGGTCAGAAGAGGTCAAGTCTATGTATTTGCTGCATGTTACCCAAGCTACAAGTTTGAGATGGAGTATAATTTACACAGAGGGTAAATTACTATAGAGGAATGAGAGCAATTTACAAATTAGCAATTTACAAATTAACAGTGGAACACATGTTTATCCACTCCAGTATGACCAGACATGCACTAAGTTAATGATTTGTTATACAGATAAATGATCTTTGGGGCAATCATGGACCTCTTGAAGAATCAGATAAACTGGGTTTATGCTAAGGAATTCTCTGACACCTAGAAGCCCATTGGTGCCCACTGTTTTGATTTAACAGCATTTGATAAGTTCATCCATGACAGTTCTGACAGCAATACAGAGGGGAGAGAGGGACATGGGGAGAGAGGCTACATGAATTTTGATCCTGTGATACAACAGAAAGAACATGAGATCTGGACTTAAATAACCCTGTGTTGAGTCTTGACACCATAGCTTTATAACCACAGAATAGTTAGGACTGCTCTGAGGATCAAGGGAATTCATCATTACGGATGCTCTCTGGCATGCAAAAGCAGATAGACGTCGCTTTCATGAAACAAGTATGATACATTCATTTTATTATATAGGAGCCTAGGTGTTAATATCATTTAGGTCATGTTTGTGTTATGAAACTTCCCAGATTGCAATCAGAAGTTTCTATAAAGTTACCTTGGTATTTAAGTTAAGACTCTTTGAACACAAAAAAAACTGACTATACTAGTTCTATCCCAAAGCAAAAAGAAGAAATTAATCTTTTTAATGTAAATAGAATAGCAGTTAAGTTTAAATTTCTTTTTAAGAGAAGGCCAACATCATCATTCATAAAAAGTAGCTAACATATACATCATTAAATTACATCACAGACATTTATACTGCAAGCCACACACACACACACCCACACCGTCACACATACACACTATACAGACACACACACTATACATACACACACACTATACAGACACACACACTATACATACACACATATATATTTTATATCAGTCTGTGTGTATGTATATGAATCATTATATATCTTGATTTACTTTTCATTTCCTAAACTTTGCCTGGCAATAATTGACTTTCTTTCATCTACCAATTAAAATCTACTCCAAATTCATCTCTTCCACAGATTAACATGCTTTTCAAAAAATAACACGTAATCTGGTGACAGGATGGGGGTGGTGGTAGTGGTGGAGAGATTTTGCTCAATGACAGATTAAAACAAGTCATTATTTTCTCAAACTATTTTACCAGAAATAAATTATATTCAGTCCTTAAAAGATACACTTTCTTTGTGCTATATCAGGAAAATTTAGAGTTAGAAGATCAGCAATTGCAAGCCCAGGATTTTGTAAGGTAAATGCCACCATTTCAAATCCCTAAGTCAATTCACAGTAGCGATTTAAGAGATGCAAAAGGCCTGGCAAGAGTATTTATTTCCTCCAAGAATCCTCTGCAAGCAAACTGTCCATTCAGCAATTCTGCAGGCCACTGTTTCACCATGCGACAGGCCCACTTATTCACAAACAAATCATTAACATTCTTGACATAAATCCATAGTGGACCATTAATCCCAGCTATGATAATGTTTTAGTACATTTGCTCTGCCCATCATGAATGGCAGTGTTGTTTCCCAGAACCCATCCTTGACAAATAAGAGACAAATTATGCCCCGTGAGAAAACTTGGAGAATGAACGGCTTACACACCAATTACTGTCTCATTATCGGCTGATGCGGAAATAGATCCTCTGTGCTTTGGATGAAATGCAGATTTTTCTTACTCAGACCAAATATACAAGTACATACAAAACTATTTGTTAAAGTGATTTTTATTGCTCAGATTCCTCTGTAAGCCACACTCTGGGGACATTCCTCATGAAAACAAATTAAAAATTATTGCCTACAGAAATAAATATTGCTAACAAGTGATTACTTGCATAGCTACCAATATCAAGATCTTAACAACTCTAATACGAGATGACTAATATGGCCTTTTAGCATTTCAATGTTTATTATATTCTGCCTAAGAGTCATCAGGAAAGCAATATAAGTAATAGAGAAACAATAATCAGGGCAAAATACAATTATTTCAGTTAAATAGACTTTGCGTCCTGACAAGTCTCTTAAATCCAGTTCTCCCAGCAAAACTTAAACAATAAACCTCTTTATGATCAAAAATCACTGGATACACAGCCATACATAAGAAGCACTCCGCTGTATGTTTTTATGTTCCAAGGTAAATGGATCCAGTTCTAGAACTTTACCTCTAACACTGTGAGTTTAATAAATACACTGACAGCTCTACAAAAGCAACCAAATCAAACATCTCATTCTCCATATCAGTACCATTAGTTCGACCTACAAACCATCTCCAGGGTTTAACCCCAGGCTTCTGCTCTGTCAACCATCACTTCTCACATTTGTGGTGACAGACGACAAGCCTGTTTATTTCTCTGTAAGGTATCTGGTTTCCAGCAACTGTTCAGTATTTCTCAAACTTTACGTGCACCGGCATTCCTGGGGGTCTTGTTAAAACACAGATGCTGGGTCAACACGTGTGCAGAGGTGCCTGATAACAGTCTGGCTTTCTATCGAGCTCCCAGGTGGCACTGACACTGTATCCTTCGCCCAGCCGTTGAGAAGCAAGGTGGGAGATGACCACGTTTCGATAAAGGCTTGAGAGATCAACAGCTTGGTCCCCCTTAGACATGAAATGGAAACACTTCTTCTTAACTTTGCTTTTCCTATCCTAATGTAATTATTGACTTAATAAACAGAAACATTTAAATCATGTTTTACATCATTCAATTTAGAGTAAGATTTAAAGGGCAGAAATCTCAAGAAACACCTGTATGGCATTGGTATGACGTCACCCTACTGATGACCTGATTTTTAATTTTATTCTACTCTGCCATTAAACAAAACCATGGGGGCATAAATGTGGCACTGAACTTCCCTTAGCCTCAGTATCCTGATCTGCAAAGTAGCACTGATATACACACACTATCAGGTATAAAATAGGTAACTAGAGGGAAGCTGCTGTGTAACACAGGGAACCCGGCCTGACTCTTTGTGATGACCTAGAAGGGTGGAATGGGAGCAGGGAGGGAGGCTCCAGAGAGAGGGAAGATATATGCGTGTGTGTGTGTGTGTGTGTGTGTATGTATGTAATAATTATAACTGATTTACATTGTTAAATGGCAGACACCAAAACAATATTGTAAAGCAATTATCTTTCAATTAATTTTTTTTAATGTGAATGGAAAATACTCACCTTGCAGTGTGAGCACAGGATGAAATAAAAACATACGAACACTGCTTTAGCACAGGAGATGCTCAACAACGAGTTTCTTTTTTTCTTTTTTGTGCTGACTTTGATTATTATTAAACCTTACTAAACCTATCACACAGTCAGTGAACCCTAGCTCCAGCAGATGAACTCAATCTAGAGGAAAAGATGCAGCCAGCTTTGGACCTGGATCTGCCCTTGACGTGCTGTGCATCCTTAGGCAAATCACTTCACCCAGTGGTTCTCAGATGTGGACTGTCAGACCTGCACCACCTGGCCATATAATAATCACTTGATAAAAATTCAGAGTTCTCTGCCTCCTCCCAGCTAGGCAGAGTTGTTTTCATGCAAGTCGGAGATACAACCTTGGATTCTGTATTATTCAATACTTCTGTAGTGATTCCAATCTGTAGCTGTCTTCAATATTTAGAGCCCCAGATGCCTTGATTACCATGCCTGACCACCTATCACCAGATTTTTAAACAGGGCTTACTCAGGAGACAGTTAAGCTGCTACGGCTGTGACTATGTTGTCATTACTACCTTCATCTACAGACTCAGAAGAGGAACTCACAGGAACCCCCCTCGCCTGTCTGAAAGCATCCCCACTTCACAGCTCTAGCTGCACCTGCATCAGAGGCAATCGCAAGCTTCAGGTCCTGACGTTTTCCTTTTAAATCCCAGCACCAGCTGGGCTGTGATGGAGACAGCTTCCTTGAGTCCTCCTGTTCATGAGTTCAGTGAGCGAGCCTGGCCAGGTGTCCTTGGACTCTGGCTTTCTCTACCACTGCTTTGCAAAGTAAAAAGGCAAGCACCCCGTCACTACCCAGTCACTCGCCTCTCCAGAGCAGAGTCTCATAAATCCCCACAAAGAGACTCCAGTTCAGACGGGAAGGTTTTCTCTCGGCTCACTGCCATGTCTCCTCTCTTTTACCACTTCCCACCTGTGCCTATAATTGGTCCTAGTAACAGTTGTCACAAGAAGAAACATTTATTTCTCCACACTAGTTTTAGAGGGTGAAGATCCCATTTCCTATTGCAAATCTTAAATAGAATAGAGCAGGGCTTATAAAACACATGTATGCAGAATGCAGCTCAGTGTTCATGCAGAGACGCAGAAGAGTTTTCTTTTTGCTTTTCCATAATCATAGAATGCTTTCCCTTCACTGTTTCCTTCATTTCTCTTCCTCCCCCTCAACAGTATTTGCAATTCTATAAATTCACTGAAACCACTCTGAACCAAACAGAATACTATTTGTTAGACCTATGGCTCAGAAGGTAAAGAATCTGCCTGCAGTGCAGAAAACCCAGGTTCGATCCCTGAGTCAGGAAGATCCCCTGGAGAAGGAAATGGCTACCCACTCCAGTATTCTTGCCTGAAACATCCTGTGGGCAGAGAGGCCTGGCAGAGTACAGTCCATGGGGTCATAAAGAGTCAGACACAACTAAGCGACTAACACACATTTAAGTTATAGGTGAGTGTCACCTATAATCCATCTGGTGTATGAAAGCTATGGAGAAAGAGAGAAAAATAGAGAAATGTATGTAGATGGCAGGTAGGTAGATAAACAAGCAGACAAATAGGTGTTAGAAGAGAGATAGAGGGACCGACAGAGAGGCCAAGACAGAGCTTGGGGCTGGGAATCAGTGCTCCGCTTTCCAGTCATGGAGTGATGCAGGAATTAGAGAAGCAGGCCTGCTATAAGAAGATCAGTGCTTGGCTTTCTTTAGGGTACGACAGAGTGGCCAGAACTTTGCAAAGGAAACAACACACGCCCACTCTAAAGGCAGAGCCCCCACTCAACTCTAGATAAGAATAAAGCAAGAATGTAGGTAAACACTGCCGGAGAATCAAATTTTCCAAGAAGAGTCTGAAGCCCGGATATGCATATGAAATCTCCTGGTCTTTTGGTGCTTGCTGCAGTTTAAAACTTCTACAAGCACCGTGCGTGCCATGCGTGCCAAAGGAAATACATGAGCAAGGTCAAAGTGGCTTACTGGCTGGTCATTTTCAAACCTTCACCTAGATAGTTTCTGTAACACAGGTGCTGGTTCTCATTAGAGTCTGTTTTTCCTCCTTCCTGGGCACTCAGTTGGACCATGTCTCTCCACATCCTTGGAACTAGGAATGAACTGATGGTTGAATTTCAGCCAATAGAACATGAGCAGAAAGGATACATGCCTCCTCTTATTTTTTCTGACTTGTTTTTCTAAAATATTTATTCCTTTTTTATTTTATTTTAATATTATTTTATTTATTCACTTATTTGGCCGTGCCAGGTCCCAGCTGCAGAACATGGAATCCTCAATCCTCATCATGGTCTGTGAGGCCCTCCAGTTGCAGCATGTCTGGGATCCAGATCCCTGACCAGGGACTGAACTCAGACCCGCTGCACTGGGAGCATAGAGCCCCAGCCGCGGACCACCAGGGAAGTCTCCTGACACGTGCCTCTTACAAGCAAAGACCCTAAAGAAGCAGCTGTGTCTCTTTGTGCTGTCTTTCCTCTTCTACAAACAACAAAAGCCTAAGGGCAGTGGAACCCAAGCATGGGAGAGGCCTGGGTCCCTGAATCACCACATGGAAGAGAGCCACTAACTCTCCAGGAACATGGCTTTGGACTGTGAGCTGGAAAAACAAGCATCGACAGTGTTTTATACATTTTCTATTTTAGGGTGTTTTAGTTACTACATCCTAACCTAATGTGGGCTTTCCTGGTGGCTCAGATGATAAAGAATCCACCTGCAATGCAAGAAACACGGGTTCAATCCCTGGGTCAGTAAGATCCCCTGGTGGAGGAAATGGCAACCCACTTCAGTATTCTTGCCTGGTGAATTCCGTGGGCAGGTGAGCCTGGTGAGCTACAGTCCATGGGGTCGCAGAGAGTCGGACATGACTAAATGACTAACACACACATACACAGCCTAATTTATTTAATACAGTCTCTAGGATTCTTCACTTTTAACTTGAAAAAAAAACAATTCTTTATTCTCCTTCTGTCCCTTCAACTGTGAGTGGAATGCTTTCATTTTTCCCTCCTAGACACACTTATCTTTAATTCTGATTTATGATAGGTCGTCCATGACTATTCAGATGAGTTCAATTTTTATTGATCAATTGCTTAAGGGCAAAAGTTATGACTTTTCCAGAACCCTCAGAATCAGATCAGATTTAGAAATGGGATTATCATAACATTTATTAAGGAAAAGTTGCTACAGAACAAAATGTACAAACATCCTGAAAATTTTCTCATGTTAACACTTTTTTTCAAGCCATAAAATATTTCCCAATAACAAAGTGATACTTCTTTTATAGAGTCTCCTTCCCTAAGTTTTTGTTTATTGCCCTTTCTTTCACTTGAGATGACCCCATCCCAGAACGTCTAGTATTGGAAAGGGAATAAATTATCTTTTTAAAAATGGTTCAAATATGGGCTTCTCTATTGACTCAGAAGGTAAGGAATCTGCCTGTAATGAAGGAAGACCTGGATTCTATCCCTGGGTCAGGAAGATCCCTTGGAGAAGGGAATGGCAACCCACTCCAATATTCTGCCTGGAGAATTCCACAGACAGAGGAATGTGGCAGGCTACAGCTCACAGGGACCAAGAGAGTCAGACACTATTGAACAACTAACACTTTCACACTTTCAAACATGGAAAGAGATTGGGAAAACAGACATTGATAGATTAGAAGGAAGAGTTTGCAAAAAAAACAAAAAACAAAAAACTCAGACTGGGGAAATCAGAAGGCTTCAAGGTACTTTTACCAACACCTTTTGCTACATCAGTTCAGTCGCTCAGTCGTGTTTGACTCTTTGCGACCCCATGAAACACAGCACACCAGGACTCCTGTCTATCACTAACTGCCAGAGTCCAGCCAAACCCATGTCCACTGAGTCAGTGATGCCATCCAACCATCTCATCCTCTGTCGTCCCCTTCTCCTCCTGCCATCAATCTTTCCCAGCATCAGGGTCTTTTCCAATGAGTCAGCTCTTAGCATCAGGTGGCCAAAGTATTGGAGTTTCAGCTTCAACATCAGTCCTTCCAATGAACACCCAGGACTGATCTCCTTTAGAATGGACTGGCTGGATCTCCTTGCAGTCCAAGGGGCTCTCAAGAGTCTTCTCCAACACCACAGTTCAAAAGCATCAGTTCTTTGGCGCTCAGCTTTCTTCACCGTCCGACTCTCACATCCATACATAACCATTGGAAAAACCATAGCCTTGACTAGATGGAACTTTGTTGACAAAGTAATGTCTCTGCTTTTTAATATGCTGTCTAGGTCGGTCATAACTTTCCTTCCAAGGGGTAAGTGTCTTTTAATTTCATGGCTGTAGTCACCATCTGTAGTGATTTTAAATAAAATTCAAAGAATGTTGCTTTTTGTCTTATAATTTTATTTACATGCAGATAATTTGTTTGGAAAGTGAGAAAAAATGGCTGGACACCATGGGCCAATATGGCACTAGGAGATAGCAGTGAACCACACTGTGGTAGGTCAGGAAATAAGATCCACCCTTCCACACAGGCTTTGTATCTGCCAGGCAGTCCCCTCCAGGCAGGGCATCTAAAGCTTTGGTGAAAACAGTTAAAGAGGATTAATACCTTTTTCCATTTATTTTCAGCCAATAAGATTTAATTAAGTATATTTTAATTAAAATGTAATCATGCTTTTTGTGGCCACAGACAGCCTTCACTGAAAATTTCATTAACTAGTATTTTCTAAAACCCCTTTCCAAATAAGGCTGCCAATAATGAACTGTTTATTGTGGTGATGTTGTATTCTCTCCTCAAAAGTAGGGTAAGCAGTTGGGGGAGTAGTGATAGGATTATATAAAAGAGATTAGACAACCAAATGTGTGGTTTGGGGAAAAGTCATCCATAATTCTGAGGGTTAAGCAAAGAAGCATTTTCTAGATTCAAAATTACAGTAACACTTCATTCATGTAAGTACTCAGAAATGAGGTTTCTGCATAATCAAATGTCTGTATTTCTTCCACCCTTCACTCATTTAGTTGTTCAATTCATTTATGAGAACAGTGGTATAAAGGCTCCAATGTCCGTGTAATTTTCCAAGCCAGAATACTGGAGGGGGTTGCCATTTCCTACTCCAGAGGATCTTCCCGACACAAGAATCAAACACATATCTCTTGCGTCCCCTGCACTGGCAGACAAATTCTTTCCCGGCTGTGCCACCAGGGAAGCCCCTAAGCCACATGGTACCAAGCTATATTTTCAAATATGCATGTCTATGCTATCACTTCCACAGAGTATGACGCATGGGCTTTGAGACAGGAGCTGGCCACACCCTCCTGGTAGGGTGTGGGATGGGCGAGGCTGTCAGAAAAGTAACTGTTTAAGAAGGAGAGCACCATAAGACAGCTTTATCCATACCTTCCAACAGCATCAGAATGAAATGTGTGACCCTATTGCCATATTTTGGTTAATCAGGATTTTTAAGAAAATTATACATCCTAACAAAATGAGTATCTTTCTCAACTAGAGGTTGAATACAATTTTTTTTTTAAACTGAAGGTTTCTCTAACAAGTATGAAACTTAGAGAGTTTCAAGGTCACACTTTTGAACCAATTTTATTTTAGTTTCTCAAATACAGAAGGTGTCTGATTAGCTTAGTGTGTAACAACCTGAGAAGAACTAAATCTGTGTTTTAAAGCAAGGCCTTTATCATAATCTCTTTTTCTTAGAATTAGCATGTTATGGGGGAAAACATAGAAAACAAGGAGGAAATATCAAGAGTTCTACCTATTTTGTTTTTCTTTTTCTGTACCAGTGTGCTTCCTAAGTTATGTTTAAAATAGATTTGTCTTCAATGCCCTTGAATCGGTGTCCAGAAGTTTCTTTTGGAGAAATTTATAATTCCCTTTCAAAGGGCAACTTTTTGAAGTTCACCTAGAGATTAAGTAGTCAGCCATCACAGAGAGATGTTTTATTGCTGTCACATGCTATGTGACTTCGTTATTTTTTTCTCCTCTGTCCAAAGAAATATAGCCCAGGTTCTGAAATCAGATTGATTATATTCTTTGCAGCCAAAGATGGAGAAGCTCTATACAGTCAACAAAAACAAGACCGGGAGCTGACTGTGGCTCAGACCATGGACTCCTTATTGCCAAATTCAGACTTAAATTGAAGAAATTAGGGAAAACCACTAGACCATTCGGGTATGACCTAAATCAAATCCCTTATGATTATACAGTGAAAGTGAGAAATAAATTTAAGGGTCTAGATCTGATAGATAGCCTGATGAACTATGGAATGAGGTTCGTAACATTGTACAGAAGACAGGGATCATGACCATCCCCATGGAAAAGAAATGCAAAAAAGCAAAATGGCTGTCTGGGGAGGCCTTACAAATAGCTGTGAAAAGAAGAGAGGCGAAGGCAAAGGAGAAAAGGTAAGATATAAGCATCTGAATGCAGAGTTCCAAAGAATAGCAAGAAGAGATAAGAAAGCCTTCTTCAGTAATCAATGCAAAGAAATAGAGCAAAAGAACAGAAGGGGAAAGACTAGAGATCTCTTCAAGAAAATTAGAGATACCAAGGGAACATTTCATGCAAAGATGGGCTCGATAAAGGACAGAAATGGTCTGGACCTAACAGAAGCAGAAGATATTAAGAAGAGGTGGCAAGAATACATGGAAGAACTGTACAAAAAAGATCTTCATGACCCAGATAATCATGATGATGTGATTACTAATCTAGAGCCAGACATCTTGGAATGTGAAGTCAAGTGGGCCTTAGAAAGCATCACTATGAGACTTGATATTTTTAAAATGAACTTTCTTCCTGAATGGACCTCAAGATTAAAACCAGTCTCATTTAAATATATAAATTCTGAGAGTTTTTATTTTTTAAAGAAACTTACAAGCTAAAAGCTAATTCTAAAATTCATTCAAAAATGCAGTAGAGCCTAGATCAACCAAATCCATTTGGAAAAAAATAAGAAAAAGTGAGAGAACCTAACTTACTTGGTTTCTGGTCTTAATAAAAAGATACAGTAGTAAAGAAATGTGATACTGGCACAAAAATCCATATATATATATTTATCAGGGACTAGAAAAAAAGAAAAGCAGTAGATCTTCAGAGATATGGTTCATTGAGTTTTTATAGAGCTATTCAATATATAGGCAATGCTATGAGGGAAAAGATAATCTTTCTCACAATCTGTGCTTGTACAGCTAGAAAACCATAGGACAAAAAAGAATCGCAAACTGTACTTCATTCCGGCTGCCAAAATTGAGTTGAAAGGGATTATATATTTAAATGTTAGAGCTAAAGACATAAAGACATAAAATTTCTAGAGCAAGGCTTAAGATAAATTCTTTCAGACCTTGCTGTAGGCAAAAATGTCTTAGTGTACAAAAAGCAGAAACCATAGGGAAGAACATTGATAAATTAACTTCATTACAATTAAATACTTCTCTTCTTCAAAAGACTATAAATAACATGAAAATATAAGATATAGTTTAGCAGAAACTTATTTTTGAAATACATACATGATGAGAACCTTTGTCCAGAATGTAAAGAATTCTTAAAATTCAGAAGTATCAACCTGACTAGAAAATAGGCAAATGATTTATACCATCAGTTTTAAAAATAAGATATACAAATGGCCAGTGTGTTTAGTGTCCTTGGTCATTAGAGATTACATACTAAAACCTATAAACCCAATAAGATGTCTAAAATGAAAGATACCCATAATATCAAATGTTACTGGAGATAAAATGGAGTAACTGGAACATCCTGATGATAATGTGAAATGGTACAATCATTTTGATAACAGCTAGTTTCTTAAACATGTACGTTTATCAACAGGTTAACGGGTAAAAAAATATGGTGCATTTATTCAACAGAGTTCTACTCAGCAATAACATGAAATGAAATACTGATACATGTTAGAATAGTGATGAATCTTGAAAACCTATGTGAAGTGAAGAAGTCAGACAAATGCCAAAGACTATATGATTCTGTCTATATGGAATTCTTTAAAAGGCAGTCATAAGGAGAGAGATCTTTTCAGTGATTATTTGGGGCTTGGGATAAGAGAGATGGTCCATTGCAAAGGGGCAAAAGGAAACGGTTTACAGTGATGGTGACTTGACTTCTCAGTTACCAATATATTCATCTGACTATATGCCTGAAATGAGTGCATTATATGTATGTAAATTATACCTAAAGTTATTATTTATTTTTGTTATTTTTTTGTGGGGGCATTTGATATCTCTTTAATATCCTGATTTCAGTTCTTTTGTTAAATAGCCAAAGGTGGGATTGATGAGTCATATGGTAATACTTTATTTTTTTGGTCAACCTTTCTTCTGTTTTCCATAGAAGCTGTATCATTTTGTATTCACAATAACAGTATATAAGGATTTCAGTTTCTTCATATCCTTGGCAACACTTTATTAAAATATCCAGCCTAACAGATGTAAGAAGCTATTTCATGTGGTTTTCATTCACATTGCCCTGATGATTAGTGATACTGAGCACCTTTTCATGTACTTGTTAGCAATTATGTTTTTCTTTAGAGAAGTGGCTGTGATTTTAAAATTGGGGTTAATAGTTTTTTTTATATTGAGTTGTTAAGAGTTCCTATGTGTTTTTGAGATTAACTCCTTAATAAAGCTACTTTTAAAGGGATGTATAACTGTTACTCACAAAAACATCATTATTCGGAGTGATAATAATAAGTCCTTTATAAAATTCTTTATAAAGCAAAAACTATAGTGACACTAAGCAGACCAATTGTTGTCAGGAATCTGGGTTGGATTGGGTTGAAGGAATTGACTTCATCAAGGAGGAGGGAATTTTTTGAAGTGATGGGAATGTTCTGTATTTTATTTGTGATCATTTCATGGATCTAGGTAGTTTTCAAAATGCATCATGCAAATTTCAAAGGAGTACATTTTATTTATGGAAAATATATATCATTACAACTGATTTTTTTAAAAAATTTATGATGCATCTAAAGCAGTCCTTAGAGGAAACTTTTCTTACCTTTAAATGAATGTGTAGTAAGATGAAAGATTTAAAATTTTTTATTCACATTTCTATCTTAAGATATAAAATGATAATCACATTAAATCCAAGGTATATAGAAGAAAGTAAATGAAGATAAAAGTAGAAATCAATAAAATAGAAAACAAAGAAATAGCCATCCAAATTTTTTTTGGAAAAAATTTTAAAAATTGAAGAAGTTGCCAAGCCTAATAAACACACACTTGCAAAAACACACACCTGCATAATATAAACACACACTTACACAAACAAACATTATTAATATTAGCAATGAAAGAGCTTATATTTCTGTATATTCTGCTGATATTCAGAAGAAAATAAAGGAATGTTGTGGACAATTTTATGCCCGTAAATTCGACAAATTAGATGTTATGGACAAATTTCTTGAAAAAGCATAGCTAACTACAACTATGCCAAATCCTTTGACTGTGTGGATCACAATAAACTGTGGAAAATTCTGAAAGAGATGGGAATACTAGACCACTTCATCTGCCTCTCGAGAAATCTGTATGCACTTCAGGAAGCAACAGTGAGAACTGGACATGGAACAACAGACTAGTTCCAAATAGGAAAAGGAGTACGTGAAGGCTGTATGTTGTCACCCTGCTTATTTAACTTCTATGCAGAGTACATCATGAGAAACACTGGGCTGGAAGAAGCACAAACTGGAATCAAGATTGCCAGGAGAAATATCAATAACCTCAGATATGCAGATGACACCACCCTTATGGCAGAAAGTGAAGAGGAACTAAAAGGCCTCTTGATGAAAGTGAAAGAAGAGAGTGAAAAAGTTGGCTTAAAGTCAACATTCAGAAAATGAAGATCATGGCATCTGGTCCCATCACTTCATGGCAAATAGATGGGAAAACAGTAGAAACAGTGTCAGTAAATATCAATAACCTCAGATATGCAGATGACACCACCCTTATGGCAGAAAGTGAAGAGGAGCTAAAAAGCCTCTTGATGAAAGTGAAATAGGAGAGTGAAAAAGTTGGCTTAAAGCTCAACATTCAGAAAACGAAGATCATGGCATCTGGTCCCATCACTTCCTGGGAAATAGACGGGGAAACAGTAGAAACAGTGTCAGACTTTATTCTTTTGGGCTCCAAAATCACTGCAGATGGTGACTGCAGCCATGAAATTAAAAGACGCTTACTCCTTGGAAGAAAAGTTATGACCAACCTAGATAGTATATTCAAAAGCAGAGACATTACTTTGCCGACTAAGGTCCATCTAGTCAAGGCTATGGTTTTTCCTGTGGTCATGTATGGATGTGAGAGTTGGACTGTGAAGAAGGCTGAGCGCCGAAGAATTGATGCTTTTGAACTGCGGTGTTGGAGAAGACTCTTGAGAGTCCCTTGGACTGCAAGGAGATCCAACCAGTCCATTCTGAAGGAGATCAACCTTGGGATTTCTTTGGAAGGAATGATGCTAAAACTGAAGCTCCAGTACTTTGGCCACCTCATGCGAAGAGTTGACTCATTGGAAAAGACCCTGATGCTGGGAGGGATTGGGAGCAGGAGGAGAAGGGGACGACCGAGGATGAGGTGGCTGGATGGCATCACGGACTCAATGGATGTGAGTCTGAGTGAACTCCAGGAGTTGGTGATGGACAGGGAGGCCTGGCGTACTGCGATTCATGGGGTCGCAAAGAGTCAGACACGACTGAGCAACTGAACTGAACTGAACTCCCATAAGGCAGAAAAAGGTAATTCCTGGGGAAACATCACTAAGAACTGGAGGCAAGGAAGCCTTATGCAGCTCTCTGAATTCTACCTGCAGCTGGAAAGGGGGCTAAACTTGGAGAAGTGTGCTTTCCAACAGGCTACTTTATATCTATTTCCATGCAAAGATGACCCTGTCCAAAATGATAGTAGGAACAGACTACAGAGATATTCCAGAAGGTTTCTCTTCAACGGCTGGACCTCGGGGCTACTGCTGCCATTGAAGGTTTATTAGGCAGAGTAGAGGGACTTCCCTTGGTGGTCAGCAGTAAAGAATCCACCTCAGTACAGGAGACGCAGGAGACACAGGTTCAATCCCTGGGTCGTGAAGATCCCCTAGAGAAGGAAATGGCGACCGGCTCCAGTATTCTTGCTCAGAGAATCCCATGGACAGAGGATACAACCCATAGTGTCGCAAAGAGTCAGACAGGACTGAAGTGATTGTACACGCATGCAGGCAGAGTGGGGTTACACGTGCTTTTGGCCAAAAACCATGTGGGACATTTTACAGGCTTTTGCCATTTACTTTTCACATAAACCCTGCCTGACAGGTAATATAATTTTTTGCTGTTGTTGTTTACATACGAGAAAATGGACAGTTACTGATTCAAGGTAGAGCAGGGCAAGTGAGACAGAAGCAGGATATCTAAGCTCCGCATCCCATTCTCCTTGCCTGTGTGTCTCAGGTGACGCGCCAGTAAATACACATCTCCCTTCACCCCATCCCATGACCCTGAGCTCCTTCCCCAAACTCGCTCTCAAGTCTCATTCCTTTTGTAACCAACAACACAAATTAATGACGCCAGGGGAAGAGATTAAGTACCTACTCTGCAGTTCTTCAAATAAAGAAGTTAACCAGGGAGACTAGAGCGAGAGAGAAAAATGCACGTGAGTTAAGGAGCAGGTAAGACCTGGACTCCATCCAATCCAGGCTCTGTAAGTCACTGACTTTGTAACTTTGGACAAGAAAACCGACCCTCTCTAAGTCTCCACTCTTCATGGGAAAAATGCCCAGGTTCCAGGTTATCTGTGAGAACTGAATGAGATGAATAAGCCAAGCCAGGGGGGCCAACACACACAGGGCAGCCTCCACCCCACGCTCAACACCTGACCCAAGCATAGCCCTGATTCAGCTCATTAAGCTCTCAGGCCATCTCAAGGGATATGTCTGTCTACAGCTCCAATCCACCTCCAGGCTTGGCATTTTTTAATTAGGAACATTAAGTTCAGAGGATATGAGCCAAACACAAAGGCAAAACATAGAATTCAAAAAGGCAGAGAAAGGTTGATTCAGGGAAAGGCAATTTCCCATCTTAAGCTCCAGGGTTCCTCGAAAGAATAACAAATCATTCACAATTGTCCTCCAACCAGTTTCTCAATCAAGTAACATGTTGACTGACATAGTTCATTTTATGGGCAGCCACTCCCCCTCAGATTATACGAGTCATATGTCCCCACACCTCTCAGAGGTAGACATTATATCTTCTTTCCATTCTTGGTCCTCAATACAACACATTCTCGACATTACCAAACACAGAATATATATGATTTTTATCAGTGTGTGTGTGAGGCGGGGGGAACCTGTAAGTCATGTAATGTGCCAATCACTTAGGCTAGCCAAAGAGCTTTGATCAAAAAAATCAAGCCAGTAAAAGTACTGTCAAACATCACAACTGTATACAACCTTAAGCCACATAGGATTTAATAAAGAGTAAGGGTTTCCCTGGTGGCTCAGGCAGTAAAGAATCCGCCTGCAATGCAGAAGACCTTGGTTCAATCCCTGGTTTGGGAAGATTCCCTGGAGAAGGAAATGGCAACCCACTCTAGTATTCCTGCCTGGAAAAGTCTCATAAACAGAGGAGTCTGGCAGGGTATAATCCATGGGGTCCCAAAGAGTCAGATATGACTGAGCAACCAACACACACACACACACACACACACACATACCAGAAAGGCAGATATTTAAGTATCAAATTTTGAACTGGATGTGGTATTCCATTTTATTCTGTTCAACCATCTTAAAGGTAAGAAAATGGAAAATAAAGGGGAGGTAGACATGCCTACAAATATAATATGAAACAATAATACCTGACCTGTGCATGTGGCTCAGGTGGTAAAGCGTCTGTCTACAATGTGGGAGACCTGGGTCCGATCCCTGGGTTGGAAAGATCCCCTAGAGAAGGAAATGGCAACCCACTCCAGCACTCTTGCCTGGAAAATTCCATGGATGAAGGAGCCTGGTAGGCTACAGTCCATGGAGTCGCAAAGAGTCGGACATGACTGAGCAACTGCACTTTCACTTTCAAAATATGTGATGACAACTATTTTCTAGACTTCCTTCTAAGTGTTTTAAAAGTAAGTGGCATGCCTTGCAGTTGGTATTATTTTTTTCAAGCATTATTCAGATACAATTAATAGCCCCATTTCACAGATGCAGAACAGAGACGGAAAGAGGCTAAATAATCTACCCAGTGACATATCTCTAGCAGCTGGTAGAGCCAAGTCAAATCCAACTCACCTGACTCAGAGTCCACTTTCACAACCTCGGCTCTTGACTGAGAACCCACAGAGTGGATTCCTCCACCCAGGGGACCAGCTGGGTGTTCCCACACCCCAACCAGTCCTGTGGTGGAGAGCACAGTGAGCCCTCAGGACAAGTCATTCAAAAGCAATCACTTCTTAACAAGTAAGTATATCTTGAGGCTATGGAGTGCTTAGTCTTCAGTTGTGTCCCACTGAAAGGTTGTTGCTGAATGAAAAGACTCCGAGATTCTTGGCCTCTGGAGGAGAAGAATTCAATCCAGGGCCGGAGACAAGGCTTGATCGCTCAGAGCTTTTCTGTAATAAAGTTTTATTAAAGTATAAAGGAGATAGAGAAAGCTTCTGACATAGGCATCAGAAGGGGGCAGAAAGAGTACCCCCCTGCTAGTCTTCAGCTGGATGTTATATAGTCACTAGCAGTCTGCTAATGAAAGAAAGGAATGTCTTAAAACTCGGAATGGCACCAGGCCCCTCACCCATAAGATGCATTTTGGGATAATCTTGGCACCAGACGATTCATCCCAAGCCATTAAATGATTAACTTGAATCTAGTAGAAGGACAGATTACCATACAGGTAGTTTCATTTACATAGATAAGGGAAACAATATCTGAGTATAACATAGTGGTTTGTTAAGTAGGTTCTGAGCCATTAGGGGGAACGACTTGAAGACAGTTTGGGGTAAATGCATAGCACATTAGCAAAGCTTAAGACAGACATTTCCATAAGAAAAATGCATTGGTTATCTCAAGGTTTGAGAATAGTTAACTTCAGGTGAAACCTGGTGTATTATGTCAACACAGTATTTTCAGAGAAACCTCCTTTTAAATTTGTATAGAGAAGGGAAAAAAAAATATCATTAGTCCATTTCCTCCTGACACTTAAGAGAGATAAAGATGTCTGACATTTGCAGGCTATTTCCTCTGTTTGGAGACCCCTGACCTTCCTGCCTGTTACCCTCTCACTACTCTTTGCATCCATTTGGACTGTAGTCCACCAGGCTCCTATGTCCATGGAATTTTCCAGAGAAGTATACTGGAATGTATTGCCATTTCCTCCTAGAGGAGGAGATCTTCCCGAAACAGGAATCAAACCTGGAATCAAACCCAGTGTCTCCTGCATTGTAGGCAGATTTTTTTACCCACTGAGCCTTGGAAGCCTTGGTCAACTAAAAAAAAAAAAAAAAAAAACAACCTATAAGTACTTAGAGTCTTAAAAAAATATAATTCTAGGACCAAATATGAGGAAGGATTAGGGCATTATGAGAAAATGGCTGAGGCTTCCCAGGTAGTACAAGTGGTAAAGAACCTGCCTGCCAGGGTAGGAGGCATGAGATGTGGGTCTGACCCCTAGATTGGGAAGATTCCCTAGAGGAAGGCATGGTAACCCACTCCAGTATTCTTGCCTGGAGAATCCCTTAGACAGAGGAGCCTGGCAGGCTACAGTCCATGGGGTCGCAGAGAGTCAGACACGACTGAAGCGACAGCACAGAGAATGACTGAGAAAGAATGGAGGACTTTTTATTAGTTTTCCAATCACTAAAGATACCAGCATGCTCAGTATAAAAAAGGAAATTGAATTAACACAGGAGGGCAGATAGAGAAATACAAAAGACTCCTCCTCCTTCTCTGAACTTTAATGTCAAATCCCAGAGTCAGTCACTATCAGCAGGGCTTTTATTGTTGCCTTACATTTTGTGTTTTCTTTTGGAGCTCTTTCCAGAAATGTTCAAGGCAGTTAAAACATAAGAAGATTTTCCTTTTCTGTTTCTTTTTTATATAAATATGATAACTGAACCGAACTGAACTATTTATAGCTTACTTTTTTCTCTGACTATATAGTGAACATTTTCCCATAACAGCAACACAACAGCACATCCAATCACTCTCTGTCCTTCCCTCCTCCCCCCGACTCTCTCCACCTCTGCTCCCTCCCTCCCTCTCTCTTTCTCTTCCTCCTCTTCTCTTTTATTCTTCCAAGCTTCACAGTGTTCCATTAAATCGTGGTTCCAAAATTTCACTCATCATATATGGATACTGAAGTTGTTTCTCACAGGCTGGGAAGGTTCTTGTTACTATCACAATCAATGTAGAGAAGGACACATATTAAGAGACCGTGAAATCAATTTATGGAAGGGAAACCACTGTTGTCAAAAGACCGTGCCTCATTTTTCTGGACACATCATCCAAACCCTCCAAAAAAATGACAGCAGCAATTTACAGTCATACAGATAGCGGTGGGGTCTGAAAGTGACCAGCGTCCCCTGCTCTAAGAGCATTGGGTTTTATTTTTCTTTGTAACCGCTATCTACTGACACTTGGGTGGGGGAGATCTGACTATTGCTACGTTGTCTGGTTCTTTAACTAAATGAGCTGACAATCTTCTCGCATGCTTATTGAAAATTATACCTTCTTTCTGTGACCCTACTTATTTAAGTCTTTGGACCATTTTTCTACTGGATTGCTTGTCTTTTATTGATCGTGAAAGTGCTTTGAACTGAACAAAACAGACTGTTGGTCGAATGAGCTGCACTACATTTTCCCCAGTGAGTTATTTATGCTTTGGTGGTGTTCAGAGTAACTCTGCCTTAGAGTCTGAAATGCTTATTTAATCAATAGACTAGATGACAGCACGTCCCTTTATTCTCACAAAATCACTTGACCATGAGCTGCACAAGGACCAGGCAGGGGCACCTGGGCCCTGTTGGCATGTAACCCAGCAGTCAATCATGCCACCACCAGGTGTTCCCATGACAAGGTCAGGGGTACGGACAGGTACAGGCTTGCATTATAAAACGAACTATGGAGAGCTGACTTCTAGCCAGGGATGCGTTTATCCTAAGTCCAAATACGTGCACAGACATGAGAGGAGAAATCAGAAAAGTCTAAACTAAAAAGTTGAACCTGCAGTCTCCAATTAACATACCAGTGGTCTGCAACCTATTAAAATATTTACAGCCCATTCACACTGCCTTGTTACTACAACTTCTAAGCAGTGAAAATATATCCTGAACCACCTCTGCGGGCATAATTAGGAAATCACTGAGCACCAGGAAGAGGCCAGCAAACGTCCCTTTATCTTGTGGAAGTCAGTGTGCCCTCTTTGTGAACAGGTTTTTCTCAGTTTTGATGGCCAGTAAGTGTGTGCACGCTCAATGGTTTCAGTTGTGCCCCACTCTTTGGGACCCCTTGGACTACAGCCCTCCAGGCTCCTCTGTCCATAGGATTCTCCAGGCAAGAACATGGGAGTGGGTTGCCATGCCCTCCTTCAAGGGATCCTCCCAACCCAGGGACCAAACCTGAGTCTCCCGCATCTCCTGCACTGCAGGCAGGTTCTTTACCACTGAGCCACCAGGAAGTCACTTGACAGCCAGACACATGGCTGTTAGAAGAAGAGCTCTTGAAAGGTAAAACCTTTCAAACGTGTCCTTGTGACCCAGCCTGTAGGATCCTAAGCAGTAGCAGAATAAAATATAAAGCTCACTTGTAAAAATGGCTAACAGCAAATGTGTTGCCTGTCATGTGGTCCAGTTCCCAGGGGCCATGCACATAAGCACCTGTAGGAACAGCAGACACTCGTATTCACCTGATGGTTTCTCCTCCAAGTTCAAAGCATGATACTGTCAGGCCACTTCTCCGCCCAAATCACCTTACTTCTCAACCCCAACCACCTTATCTCTCAAACTCAGTCACCTTCCTTTTCAACCCCAACCATTTTGCTTCTCAACTCCAACTAGCAGCACCATTGTCCTTTGTGAGTTCTTGTGGCTTTAGCTCCAAAATGATGGCATGAAAAAGCAACACAGGGACTCAAGGTAGAACACTTTCCCACACCAAGATGGTCAGCCTCTAAACACCACACAACCCAGAGAAAAGATCAGACAACTGACGGAAATCCTATCAGCTAAGGAGGAAGATCTTCGATTTTGATCTTTCCAAAAAGTGTGTGGGTAGTCCTCAAGTTGTCAAATCCTCAAACTTGGATAAATATAACTCTTGTTGCTGTGATATTTTAATTGTTCTTTTACGAAGTGTTTACTAAATAGTATTTCACTGTGAAGGAAAAATCAACCAGAAACAAGACTCAAAAGAAAAACCTAGCATGCCACAATTCAAAGGAGGAAACTTGATACACACACACAAACACAAAAGAAGAAACTGACCCAGAGCCACAAATGATATTATTATTGTCACTGCCCCTTTGATTTTCAAGATCTTCTGAAAAAGACGGCTCAAATTTTATTTTTTTTAAGTTTCTTTAAAATAAACAGATACTTTTTTTTAATAAGAATTTGTACTGAGATATAACTAACATACAGTGAAATGTATAGATATCAAGTACAAACAGACTGAACTTTTAAACAGGCAAATGGACTTTGCTGGCAGCTCAGTGATAAAGAATCTGCCTCCCAAGCAGGAGACCTCGGTTCAATCCCTGGGTCAGGAAGATCTCCTAGAGAAGGAAACAGCAATCCATTCCAGTATTCTTGCCTGAAGAAACCCATGCACAGAGGAGCCTGGCAGGCTATAGTCCATGGGGTCCCAAAGGAATCAGACATGATTTACTGATTAAACAAACAACTGAGCAACTTCACTTTCACTTTGTCCCAGGAGACTGGGATATGGACATTTGGGCTGTGGTTGTATAAGAAAAGAAGGTGAAGTCGCTCAGTCATGTCCAACTCTTTGCAACCCCATAAACTGTAGCCTACCAGGCTCCTCCATCCATGGGATTTTCCAGGCAAGAATACCATTTTCTTCTGCAGGAGATCTTCCTGACCCAGGGATTGAACCCGGGTCTCCCGCATTGTAAGCAGACATTTTACCGTCTGAGCCACCAGGGAAGTCCAGGGAAGTGGTTGCATAGTTGCTGTCGTTGTTGTTGTTTAATCACTAAATCATGTCCCACTCCTTTGGGACCTCCTGGGACAGGCTGGCCACAAATGTCCTTCACTTCCCATCAGCCTCTCTGCTGGAGCAGCCTTCTGAGGACACAGCTCATTCCTATCGAGAAATCCAAGATCTACAGAGCGATTCATCAGAGCTCTGAGATGACTTCAGAAAACTCTATTCCAGACAGTAATGCAAAGTGTGGAATACTCCATCAAAAGGAACGTCTCCACTAAGTAAGCTACAAATTTAATTTCTTTTATGCTGATGAGGTTTAGGGGAGTCTTTGAAAATAGGAACCTCAGCTGTTTAGGATTTTCTTTGTTTTGCTCTAATTAATGATAGTGCCTTTCTGGAAAGAAAACCAGTACCAAGAAACACAGTCAGAACTGATCTGTTCAAAGCCTCTCCTATGGCTGTGGCTCTGAAGAGAACAAGATTCATTAATCTCCCTCAGAGACAGAGAGGCGGGGGCGAAGGCAACAAGTGTCTCCACCAGTACACAGGGAGACTGCTAGAGAAGAGAGGAGACCCAAGCGTCAGGACAGTCGGAGGTGGTCAAGGCATGGCTGGCAGCTTGTGGAGAGAAGCCAGGATGACCATGACGAATATGATCAACAAGCCCTCCAAAAGCTTCTAATACTGAAATACTCAATACGACACTTATCAGTGGTTATTTCCCAAGCTCTTCACAGTCAAATCCCATAAACTTAGACTTAACTCATTAAGATTTTGCAATAATTCCCTGTCATCACCAGACTCTCTTCTTATCCCAGCATTCCAGTTCAGTTCAGTTCAGTCACTCAGTCGTGCCCGACTTTTTGCAACCCCATGAAGCGCAACACGCCAGGCCTCCCTGTCCATCACCAACTCCCAGAGTTCACTCAGACTCACGTCCATCGAGTCAGTGATGACACACAGCCATCTCATCCTCGGTCGTCCCCTTCTCCTCCTGCCCTCAATCCCTCCCAGCATCAGGGTCTTTTCAGTGAGTCAACTCTTCGCATGAGTGGCCAAAGTACTGGAGCTTCAGCTTTAGCATCAGTCCTTCCAAAGAAATCTCAAGGCTGATCTCCTTCAGAATGGATTGGTTGGATCTCCTCGAAGTCCATGGGACTCTCAAGAGTCTTCTCCAACACCACAGTTCAAAAGCATCAATTCTTCGGTGCTCAGCCTTCTTCACACTCCAACTCTCACATCCATACATGACTACTGGAAAAATTATAGCCTTGACTAGACAGACATTAGTCGGCAAAGTAACGTCTCTGCTTTTGAATATGCTATCTCGGTTGGTCATAACTTTTCTTCCAAGGAGTAAGCGTCTTTTAATTTCATGGCTGCAATCACCATCTGCAGTGATTTTGGAGGCCAAAAAAATAGTCTGCCACTGTTTCCCCATCTATTTCCCATGACGTGATGGGACCAGATGCCATGAAATTCGTTTTCTGAATGTTGAGCTTTAACCCAACTTTTTCACTCTCCTCTTTCACATCAAGAGGCTTTTTAGCTCCTCTTCACTTTCTGACATAAGGGTGGTGTCATCTGCCTATCTGAGGTTATTGATATTTCTCCTGGCAATCTTGATTCCAGCTTGTGCTTCTTCCAGTCCAGCGTTTCTCATGATGTACTCTGCATAGAAGTTAAATAAGCAGGGTGACGATATACAGCCTTGACATACTCCTTTTCCTATTTGGAACCAGTCTGTTGTTCCATGTCCAGTTCTAACTGTTGCTTCCTGACCTGCATATAGGTTTCTCAAGAGGCAGGTCAGGTGGTCTGGTATTCCCATCTCTCTTAGAATTTTCCAGTTTATTGTGATCCACACAGTCAAAGGCTTTGGCATAATCAATATAGCAGAAATAAATGTTTTTCTGGAACTCGCTTGCTTTTTTGATGATCCAGCAGATGTTGGCAATTTGATCTCTGGTTCCTCTGCCTTTTCTAAAACCAGCTTGAACATCATGAAGTTCACAGTTGACGTATTGCTGAAGCCTGGCTTCGAGAATTTTGAGTATTACTTTACTAGCATGTGAGATGAGTGCAGTTGTGCGGTTGTTTGAGCATTCTTTGGCATTGCCTTTCTTTCGGATTGGAATGAAAAGTGACCTTTTCCAGTCCTGTGGCCACTGCTGAGTTTTCCACATTTGCTGGCATAATGAGTGAAGCACTTTCACAGCATCACCTTTCAGGATTTGAAATAGCTCCACTGGAATTCCATCACCTCCACTAGTTTTGTTCGTAGTGATGCTTTCTAAGGCCCACTTGACTTCACATTCCAAGATGTCTGCCTCTAGATGAGTGATCACACTATCGTGNTGGAATGAAAACTGACCTTTTCCAGTCCTGTGTCCACTGCTGAGTTTTCCAAATTTGCTAGCATAGTGAGTGCAACACTTTCACAGCATCATCTTTCAGGATTTGAAATAGCTCAACTGGAATTCCATCACCTCCACTAGCTTTGTTCGTAGTGATGCTTTCTAAGGCCCACTTGACTTCACATTCTAGGATGTCTGGCTCTAGATTAGTGATCACATCATCATGATTATCTTGGTCGTGAAGATCTTTTTTGTACAGTTCTTCCATGTATTCTTGCCACCTCTTAATATCTTCTGCTTCTGTTAGGTCCAGACCATTTCTGTCCTTTATCGAGCCCATCTTTGCATGAAATGTTCCCTTGGCATCTCTAATTTTCTTGAAGCGATCTCTAGTCTTTCCCATTCTGTTCTTTTCCTCTATTTCTTTGCATTGATCACTGAAGAACGCTTTCTTATCTCTTCTTGCTATTCTTTGGAACTCTGCATTCAGATGCTTATATCTTTCCTTTTCTCCTTTGCTTTTCACCTCTCTTCTTTTCACAGCTATTTGTAAGGCCTCCCCAGATAGCCATTTTGCTGGGGATGGTCTTGATCCCTGTCTCCTGTACAATGTCATGAACCTCATTCCATAGTTCATCAGGCAGTCTATCTATCAGATCTAGACCCTTAAATCTATTTCTCACTTCCACTGTATAATCATGTGTAATCATAAGGGATTAGATTTAGGTCATACCTGAATGGTCTAGCGGTTTTCCCTACTTTTTTCAACTTAAGTCTGAATTAACATGAATCTTATTTCTAACTTTGCTCTCAGAGCTTCTTCATGTTAAATCACAGCAACTGAGAAACCTTCAGAATTGGAAGTAGGAAGTAACTTTGAGACATCTGAACTAGAAAGCTGCATCCTGCCACTTGCAAGAACCTTGGACTGGAGATCCGAAATCTGAAGTCCTTTTCCTGGCTCTTGATCTGTCACTGATAGGTTGCATCTCCATTCTAAGTCCTGTGGCTGAGTTAGGATGTTTTCATCAAATCTTAGCAGGGGCTGTTCTGAGTATCCTGTGAGATGACTGATACAGATGAAGATACAGATACATATATAGATATAACCTAGACAGCATGAAGGAGGATTTAGATGCTTCCCTTCAATTAGATTCGTAATCCATGAGGATCCATGCTCATGGATCCAAGGCCTTGAGATGAGGAAGAATGCACTAAGATTCGTCACTGCAGCAACTACAGAGAAGGCAGGTCTATGTGCTGATGGGTAATGGGGCCGAACTGTATTACCCAGAATCTCCAGGTGGTATGTTGGGGCATGTGGGTTATTAAGCAGTCAGTGAGAAGTTGGAAGATGGCTTTACAATGCAAACACTACCCCACCCCACTAAGGACATGCCTTGGAAGAAGCTTGGCTCACCAAAAGAGCCTATCAGGAGGAACCCCATCAAATGGGAGGAAGTACAGCAGTTTCAGAATTTGACCAGGTAAAAGGTGAATGTTAATAACTAAGAAATAATTTTTTTAAATTAATAAGTCTATTCTCTATGTCTGTTTCTCCATTGTTGCCCTGTAAGTAAATTCTTCAGTGCCATTTTTCTAGATTCCATATAAATGTGTTAGAATGTGGTATTTATCTTTCTGACTCACTTCACTCTGTATAATAGGTTCTAGGTTCATCCACCTCATTAGAACTGGCAAGGGAGGATGAGATACATGGAAAGAGTAACATGGAAACTTACATTACCATATGTAAAATAGATAGCCAACGGAATTTGCTGTATGGCTCAGGAAACTCAAACAGGGGCTCTGTATCAGCCTATAGTGGTGGGAGGGATGGGAAAGGAGATGGGAGGAAGCTTCAAAAAGAAGGGGATATATGTATACCTATGGCTGATTCATTTTGAGGTTTGACAAAAAACAGCAAAATTCTGTAAAGCAATTATCCTTTAATAAAAAATAAATTAATAAAAAAAATTCATTAGGTGAATCCTTAGAAGAGTCAGAGGACAAAGGGACTTGAAGCTACCCATATGAGGAACATACAAACAGTGATATAGAGCATGAAAAATACAAAGACAGAGGAAGAACAAGAGGTAAAGACAACTCGAAGCAGTCTTTAAACATGGCTCAAGTCATATGAAGAAGAGATTTGACCAGCAACAGGTGAAGATTTAAGATCAATGGAAGAAGTTACAAGTCTACTGATTTTTTTCTCATTCATTTATTTGTTGATCCAAAATAGCAATGACATGAACTCAAGTTCAGAGCTACATATTTGTATCAAGTCCTTACTTTGTCATCAACTAGCGGTGCAACCTTAGGCAATTTATTTAGACTCCCTGAGTCGTATTTTTTTATTCTGCAAAAATAGACATAAAAAGAACACTTATCACAGAAGGTTGTTTTGAGGATTAAATGAGGCAAAGCAGAGAAAATGACTAATATAAGATCTTGCATATACTGAGCACTTAATAACATAACAACATAATAATAGTTATTAATATTATTATTATTATTCAACAAGCCCTTGCTATATGATAGATTCTGTACTAGGTGCTGTGTTTACAAAGGTAAAATCAGGCACTGAAAGAGACACGTGTACCCCAATGTTCATCGCAGCACTGTTTACAATAGCAAGGACACAGAAGAAACCTAGATGAATGGATAAGAAAGCTGTGATACATATACACAATGGAATATCATTCAGCTATTAAAAGAATGCATTCGAATCAGTTCTAATGAGGTAGATGAAACTGGAGCCTATTATGCAGAGTGAAATAAGTCAGAGAAAACATCAATACAGTATATTAATGCATATGTATGGGATTTAGAAAGATGGTAACGATGACTCTATATGTGAGACAGCAAAAGAGACACAGATGTATAGAACAGTCTTTTGGACTCTGTGGGAGAAGGTGAGGGTGGGATGATCTGAGAGAATAGCAATGAAACATGTATGTTACCATATGTGAAACAGATCACCAGTCCAGGTTTGATGCATGAGGCAGGACGCTCAGGGCCAATGCACTGGGATGACCCTGAGGGATGGGATGAGGAGGAAGGTGGGAAGGTGGTTCAGGATGGGGAACACATGTACACCCATGGCTGATTCATGTCAATGTATGGCAAAAACCACTACAATATTGTAAAGTAATTAGCCTCCAATTCAAATAAATAAATTTTTAAAAAATCAGGCACAATCACTCCTCAAGGACTTTCCAATCTAGATGGAGATCAATACTTGTTGGAATAGTCCTGAGAGAGAAATTTACATCTCTAAAGGGACCAGTTCCCCATCAGCAGCTGTTGTTATACAATAGCTGATCAACTTTTTGGGAAAATGGATCAGAAGGGACTCAAGCTTCAGAAGCTCCTTGAATCAGATAGTCTTTCAAGGCCCTCCATAACCCCAAGAATCCCTGATTCTAAATTTCTTCCTGGAGACAATGTTGAATGCCTATGTCTTAATCCAGAGCCTGCTGATAGGGTGGGGCAATAGAGGGCAGCTGCAGTCCTTGAGGAAAAGTCCAATGTCAAAGCCTGACCATGCCGCAGTCACTATGTTTTATCCTGCACTTGGGCCCCATGCCTCAAGGCAGTGACCTCCCTGTCAAGCAGGGCCCACCATGAATTATTTCCCTGGTGAGTACTCAAAGGTTCTATAAGAGACTCTTAATAGCCTTGACCTTGTCTACAATATTTTATGCCTGCCATTCATTGAAGTTTGTTTACTCTGAAATTATGGGGAGAGTGACATTGTGCTTGGATCAACATTTGATGGATATGTTCCCTGAACCCTCACCCAACAAAATCACTTAGGAAAGAAAGTCTAAATTTAGGGATGTGTGTTCAATTATGGGTTGTGGGCTGGCTTATAGTTTTGCCTCTTATCTGTGACCCATTCTTGGGAGCTGTGACCAACAGCATAGCAATAATTTCAGGCCCCAAAGAGAACTGTGCAAAGAAGATACCTTTAGTTCATCAACTTGGAAATGCCCTCAATATGAAACCAACATGTATCCTCAAATTACACAGGAAAGAACAGCCCTCTTTCCTTTTGTTAGATGTCTAAATATTTGGAAATACTTGAATCAAAATGAAAAGTACATGGAGTATTTTTAATTAATTTGTAATAAATTTAACAAATCTAACCCAATTTATAATAAATGTAATTCATTTAATTTCACATTTAATATCCACAAAAGATTCCATGTTGTAACTAAGTGTTGGTATGCATAGATACACAAACACCATCGACAAATTCCATAACCTATACAGACTGAATCAAATAATTTAGCATTTGTTTCAATACTACCCTTCAGTGTTTATCATGCTGTTAGTTTTGACTCCTGAAAATGTGAAATGTATCTTAAAGGTTGGAAGGTATTTTCTCATTCCTTGAACCTCATTTCATTTTTATTACAGTAATAGCTGACAATTATTGAACACTTTTTATGTGCCAGGCATTGGGCAAAGAGCTTTACATATATTCATTTATTTAACTGAATCCTTACAAGTTATGAAATAGTTATTAATATATCTATTTTAACATATCTATTTTACAAAGGAAGAAACTTAAGTTCATAAAATCTAAGTAACCTTGACCAGTGTAAGACTGCTAGTAAATTGCACAGCTGGAAACCAAACCCAGATCTGTGGGATTCCTAGTTCATCCATCTACTTTGTTATGGTGTCTCCAGCTCATGCTGGATGCAAAGTAAGTGTTCTATAAGTAATTGAATGATGATTATCTAGGCAGTTTTATTGCAAGAAAGCTGACTGTGGCCTGCCACACTGAATACTGATTATTTGTTGTCCAGGTTACAATGGATAAAGGAACTTTTGTAATTTTATTTCTTGAAAGTCTCGGCTTTAGCTAGAAAAAAAAAATTATCCTTTCCTCGTTTAGTAAAGGTTATGAGTTGACTAAAGTAAAAACTATGTTTATGAAAATAAAAAACTCCATGCAGTGTTGGTTTAGAAAGTTGGAGATTCAAATGTGTTGGAATATGTCTTGGAATGGGGTGGGGTGAGTGATAACAGTAGGGAGATATATTTGCAGAGTATCCTCTTTAAGTTAATATGGATTCTATCATCTGTTCTCTGTCTCATTTTTCCCAGGACAACAAACCAAAATAGGACCACAGATTGTTCTATTCTTCCTTGAACTTTAGGGGAAAATTGCAAGCATATTTTGAATATATTTTAGTTGGGACCTTCGAAATAGGGCCAAGTTCATGATACTGACTAAGTACATTGCCTTATCTCCCCCTCATACTGACTTAACAGAAGAGAAACATTTCTTTTAGCTTTATATTTTGGATTCTTTTAATTGAGTAGATTTAAAATCTTGCAAGCAATCATTTTTAAAAAATTTTTGAAATTCATTTTATAGAGATCTTAACACTTAAAAAGAATCTGGGGTGGAGGGAGAGAGGAGGCAGGGAAATTCCAAAGAATTGTCTTTGGTTTTTAGGTTTTCAGAGTTTTGGGTGCTGGTATCTGGTCCATTTTCCAGGATGGGGTGTTTCCTACATGATAACCTTTTTCAGGCAATAGCCATATCTAGCATGGTGTAAATCTCTAGAGTGAGATGCAGTCTATGGGCTCCTCATATAAAAAAAATAATTATAGGAGGACACAGGAGAAAGAGTTTTTCTTAGGTAAGATATGGAAGCAACCTAAATGACCATCAACAGAAGAATGGATAAAGAAGATGTGGTACATATATACAATGGAATATTACTCAGCCTTAAAAAAGAATGAAATAATATCATTTGCAGCAACATGGATGGACCTAGAGATTATCTTACTAAGCGAAGTAAGTCAGACAGAGAAAGTCAAATATTGTATGAATCACTTATATGTGGAATCCTAAAAGAATGTATGCAAATGAAGTAACTTATAAAACAAATAGATTCAGAGACACAGAAAACAAACTTATGGCTACCAAAGGAGAAAAGGGAGAAGGGTGAGACAAATTTTAAAAAATAAAAAAATTACATTTCTTTTAAACAGCATGAAGTTGGGACATGCCTTTTTATCTAGTCTGACATTCTCTGCCTTATCATCGTAGTGTTTGTCATTTGCATTCAATATGATATGGTTGGGTTTAAGTCACATTTGAAGTTAAAAGTGAAGCTTAATGGCAGACCGTCTTTAACTTCAGCATGGATAAAGGCATGTTTATAGTCCCACATTTTGTTAAAAGTTGGAAATAAGAATTCTTCAGTTTGTCACCAAACAAAAACAAAAACCTACCTACCTATCTTCCTGTGATTGCCTTTATAAAGTACTAGTCTATGTTGTTTTTTAGTGGCTAAGTTGTGTTCAATTCTGGCAACTCCATGGACTGTAGTCCACCAGGCTCCTCTGTCCATGGGATTTCCCAGGCAAGAATACAGCAAGGGGTTGCCGTTTCCTCCTCCAGGGGATCTTCCCGACCCAGGGGTCAAACCCACATCTCCTGAATTGCAAGCAGATTCTCTACTGCTGAGCCACCAGGGAAGCCCGACTGAATTATAACTGCAATATTTAACAAGAGAGACCATAAATTAAACTTATATTCTACTGTAGAGGTGGAGGCCTGCTTTAAACAAGAAATATCTTAATTGGAAAGTTCTCGACTTTTATAGACAGGACTATACGCTGTGCATATATAAATTTTGCTTAATAATTATCTGTTAAATTGCAAAAAAATTCGAAAAAGTTAAATTTTTAAAAAGCTCAAATTAAAGGAAATGAAAAGAGAGTGAGGAGAGGATAACAAAACAACTGGTAACACCTGTCCCCTGAGGCAGGAGGAAAAGGTGCCTGGGGAACATAGCTTGTGGGGAACTTGGAACTCTCGATGGATTTATCACGTTCTGGGCATGTGAATGATGGTCTGAATTTAACCTTCCAGTGTCAGAGCTATAGGAAGTTCTAACACTTTTCCTGTCAACCATAAAATAACCTCAGAAGAAGGTCTCAACAACACAATACAGTAGAGCCTGGAGATTTTATATGTAACCTTCACAGTCTAGACCAAAACAGACTGTCCCCAAACAGATACATTACATGCTGAGGAAAGTCTTGTACCTGAATTATTTTGGATTATTAGGTTAAAAAATCTTGTTTGAATTGTTATTGAAATATGGTTGATTTATAATGTTAATTTCTGCTGTACAGCAAAGTGATTCAGTTATACATGCACATACACACACACACACACACACACACACACACATATATATGGGGTTCCCAGGTGACTCGGTGGTAAAGAATCTGCCTGCCAATGAAGGAGACACAGGTTCAATCCCTTGGTCGGGAAGATCCCCTGGAGAAGGGAATAGCAACCCACTCCAGTATTGGGAAATCCCATGGACAGAGGAGCCTGGCAGGCTACAGTCCATGGGGTTACAAAGGAGTCAGACATGACTTAATGACAAAACAACAACAAACAAAACATACATACATATGTGTGTGTCTATGTAATATATATATGTGTGTGTGTGTGTGTGTGTGTGCTTTCGTGGTTGGCAGGGCTTTGATCATCTTTTCCAAATCCACCCAAGAACCCACAGTTTGAACCACAGCACCAGGAACACAAGTACCATCCATTAAAGCCAAAAGTTTATTTCCCCAAAATCAAGACCAAGAATGTTATCTTTACGTGGTGGAAGCATAGCAAAAACATTGTATCCTCAGTGAAGGAAAGGAGACTTGGTCTGGATGTAGGGGAGCTTTCGATCCAACACTAGGATCTTCCTTGGTATCAGTTCTATGGACTATCAGCAGAGTCCAAGGAACACATTATTTGGCACTCTTCCTTAGGAGTCTGTAAAACTCGCATAGCTGGGCCTTATGGCAGAGGACACCAGTCATGGGGTCAGAGAAACCTGAGCCCCTCTAGGTGGCTTGGCAAATAACTCCTCTATGCCACAGGTTCTCACATAAAATAGAGACCATTATACCTATTTTTCAGGCTTGTTGTGAGATTTAGAAACAATACCTGGTACATAGTGGGAACTAAATAAATGGGAAAGGATATAGTTTTATTTTCTAGATGACAGAGGTAATTTATTGTCTGGGACCAGAACATTAGCTAAGTAATCTCCAGGCCTCTGCTTCAGGCACAAGACTTCTAGTCCTCCTTCTCTTTGAAACACTGCAAACTCTGAAGCATCCTGACCATAGAGATCATGTTTATTTTCAGCAACGCCTCCTTTACTCCCCACTGGCCCACACTCCTTTTAGTCACCCTCACTGCCATCATGAGCATGTCTGAACCTCCCTAGGCACTGTCTTCATTTTAGCTGTTTGCCTTTCTATCCCACTGAGTCCCATTTTCTCTGAACAATTATTTACTTAAGTAGGTGACAAAGGGCTGATTTGCTTAATTCATCTGTGCCAATGTTCTAATCAATGGTCATAGGTAACTTGCCCAGATAGGTGTGTGTGTGTGCACAGTTGCTCAGGCATGTCTGATTCTTTGAGACTCCATGATCTGCCAGTCCATGGAATTCTCAGGGAAGAATACTGGAGTGGGTTGCCATTTCCTCCTCCAAGCGATCTTCCTCACCCAGGGATTAAACCCATAGCTCTTGAGTCTCCTGCACTGGCAGGTGGATTCTTTACCACTGTGCCTCTTGAGAACTTGAGGTAAAGGAACTCTAGTAAATTAACATACTAGATAGTCTTTTCTCTTTTTTTTTAAAGTTAAATGGCAAAGAGATCTTTACTTTGGAAGATCTCCCTACATAATCCAGGTGAAGAGGTACTGTGAGATTCTTGGCCATACTCAAGCAGGACACACTTAGGCTGCATTCTGTTGTATCTCCAGAGAGATCACCCTGGACAAGATCCCTGTGGTTCCCCAGGGGTGCTGACTTTCGGGGCTGAGTCTTGCGAGTCCACCCCATAGCTGAGCCAGATGGAAAAACCAGAATCTTGTTCATTCTGAAACCATTCCCTGAGTTGTAGGGACCCAGACTTTTGGAATAGCATGGTTTTGAGACACTTTTGTAATCATCTAAGCTCATGACTTGATGATTTTTGAAGCTGAAGCTCAGAAGGAAGAGTTGATTTGTTTGATGCCAGAGCTGGTGAAGGCTGAGCTGCATCTGGAATCTAGGTTCCCTAGCTCCTAACCCAAAGCCCTCTATCTGCACCAATTTACATGTATAAACCTTGGCACATCTTATCTGTTCTAGAAGAAGGGGCCCTGGTGGTGGAGAATCAGAGCTAATCTCTAAACCTTATTTTGCCACCAAGCATCTGGGAGACTCTCAATGAATTGTCCCAGGTTCCATTTGCCCATCTGTAAACTGAGCAGAGTCTTCACATTGTCTTATGTCCCTGGCTATTATTCAGAATAGATGAGAGCATCTCGTCCACAAAAATCCTGAAAAAAAGCATTGATTGAAGAAGAAAAGAGTTTAGAGGTCAAACAGTTATTCACACATGTGTACAACACACACATACTCAAGTTATTCCAATTTGTCACCATCCTCAGATTCAGAAGCCACTGATGCTGTTCTCCCTACTTTAAGTCTGGGGAGCACTGACCTTTACGCTGACACCAGAAAACAGAATGGTTTCCGATTGGAAATGACAACCTATGGGTTGCTGCATGACAAGCCCCTGGGGCAGGGAGCCTCTGTATCTTCTGCAATCTGCTGATGGGTTGCTGCTGCAGGCACCCCAGACCTCTGAACAGACACTGAAGAGGGTACAGACAGAGAGAGAAAGGACAAGTTAGCCACTGAAACTCATGACCATAATAAAACAAAGTACTTAAAGGGGACAGACATCAATCTGGGAAAGGGAACAAGAGAGAAGGAGAGGGGACGGGAGAGACAGAAAGAGACAGAAAGATGTAAAGGAGGATGAGAAGAAAGGGAGAGAAAGAGAATATGAGAATTTAGGGGACTGGAGTACACAGTTGAGACCCAAATGAATGCATGGATGATCAAGTTGAAGGACTTGCTAAAGTCCAGAGCAAATATTCAAACCACACCCATAGTGATACAAAGATCTTGGGATAAAATTTCCTTGGGGTGAGACTGCACAAAATCTGGGTTGGATCTGCTGTATGGGCTCCCCAAAACTCCAGTCACTGCAGCCAACTCCAAGGAGAGGAGGGTCACATGATTTCCAAACTCTGATTCTGATGGTGGCTTTTAGCCTTTCCATCATCCCGAATTTCTCTCTCTTCTCTCCCCTGGGCAAGCAAGCTGCTGATGCTTTTACATCAGCCATAAGGGCCATGTTGGGAAGGGCGAGGGAATGTGCAAGAAAGCAGAAGATAATTCTAAGAAATCTCCTCCCAGAGGTTCCCAGGCAATATTTCTCTAAGAACTTTCTTCTCTAAGAACTCACTTGCTTCAGCTTCGGTTGCCTGTTCACTGGCTCACGAGCCTTTCATCTGCAATTTCCATTGTTAAGTCTGCGAGACCCCCAGACAAACCTCCTATTTCCTCAAGGGAGCTGTCAGGGTCAGTGTGTGTGTTGTAAGCAGCCTCACTCATTGCATGGACCTGGCATGGTCAGGAGCCAGCCTCATTCCAGGACCACGTGACATGGGCAGGGTTACTCACTTGGTTGTCCTCCAGCAGGGGCAGCTGGGGACACCTCCCTGGAGTGACTACAGCATTTATCACTGGGATGACTCAGCCAGAGCCTCCCTCTCCCTGCAAAGGGAATCTGAGGCCAGGGCTGGGGGTGGGGGTGTCGATTAGACCCATCTATGACTGCAAGAGCACAGAAACTGCCCCTCACCTGGGAAGCTTGAAGGACACGGTGAGTAAAGCTCAGGTCAGTGGCTCAGAAACTCAGAATAAAACATGATTTTATTCTAGAAGCTTGGGTGACTGCTGGGGCTCGGTGTTCAAAACCCCAAGATCCTACTCAGCCACTAATGACAACATTTTCATTGCAGATTTGCATGCATTCCATCTCACTGATTTCACTCTCATCTTTATTTGTCTTTGTCATTTCTAAGGTCTTTCAAATATTTACCCCTAATGAGAGTGACATAACACAGTCTTATGGCATGTCCTGCCTGGTTTCCTGGTTAAGGACAGGCTCCATTTCTTTTGTCGGAGCAGGTGATGCTTTGTCTCTCAACATTATATCCAGTCCTGTTTCTTGATCTTTATGTCACTGATGAGTATGGTCTCACCTCCTCAATGTGCTCCTACACAGCGCAAGTCTCCTCTTACAGTCCTAATTTCCCGCAGCATCTAGCACACCGATAAGCACATGGCAGATACTTACTCAACTCATTGTGTGGTTGTTTACACTGTTGAAGACCCAGGGGGAAAGGAGTTTCACAGAATCACCAGTTACCAAATCCAAGATCTAAATTCACTTAGAAGGAGATTTTGATAGCAAAACTAAAGCCTTCATTTTGCATGCCATCTCTTATTCAATTTCCAAAACAACATCTGCAGTATAATTGGTTAATTTCCATCTGTTGGTCTCCTTGTTAACTCTGAGATGTTCTCCTGATGGTATCATTATAATAGTTTCTGGAGGTTTACAATAAAAACAACTGTAATTTGTATGTTGCTTAATCACAGGTATTTTACTTAGTGTGTCACATTCTATGGTTAATGTAAATGCACCGCGAATCCTCTGATGACAAGGCACATTTGGCTCAGGGCCAGATGCTGCTCTGAAATCCGTGGCATGTCTGTGGTGTGGTCTGACAGTCCTTTCAGCCACTTCCAGCTCCTCATCCTGTTTTCTCTCTCAGGCATTGCCCCTAATAAATGTTCTTGTTCACGTACCCTGTCTTCACATCTGTTCACAGAGGATCCAGTCTCTCCAGCCTGGCTACCATAGTCCCTTCTCCAGGGCATCCTGGTCTCTCTCCATCAGAGTACTGACCCAACTGCATTGAACTGTCTCTCTCCCTATCAGACCTGAATCACTAACCATCGTGTAATAAGATGGATGTTGGAAGCGCTAGAGGAAGTGATTCATTTCACTGGGAAGCTGAGAGTGAGCAGTGGAAGTGTCAGTGGGGGTGGAATTCTTAATTGAGGTGTATTCAGCTGTGCCTTGAAGGATGGGCAGAATCCCCGAAAAGAGAATGTTGGCCAGCTTTGGATGCAGACGGAGAGAATGAGAAAAATGATGGTCTTTCTGCACATGATGATTATGTTGGTACCGCTGGACTGTAACTGCAGAGATAGAGCAGCTGGATTGGAAATGCTGTGCTGAATGGGTTTTATTTCATGCTGTATGTAATGGTGCTCGGGCAATTTACTTTTAAGTGAAGTATAGTTGATTTACAATATGTTAGTTTTGAATGTACAGCAAAGTGATTCAGTTATATGTACATATATGGATATATATTTTTTCAGATCTTTTCCATTATAGGTTATTACAAGGTATTGAATATAGTTCCCTGTGTTAAATAGGTCCTTGTTTATCTCTTTTATATATGGTAGTGTGTATCTCTTAATCCCAAGCTCCTAATTTATCCCTCGCTGCTCCACTTTCCCCTTTGGTAACCATAGGTTTTTTCCCTATGTCTTTCAGTCTTTTTCCATTTCCTAAATGTTTTTATCTGTTTTTTAAGATTCCACATCTAAGTGATATCATATGATATTTGTCTTTCTCTGTCAGACTTACTTCTTACACTATTTGTAAGCACTGCTGCTGCTGCTGCTGCTAAGTCGCTTCAGTCGTGTCCGACTCTGTGCGACCCCATTGACGGCAGTCCACCATGTTTCCTGGTATGAAACAAATTTCAGAGTGAGTGGGGTGTCCTGTAAAGTCACTCTGACCCACATTGCCAATATAGACCCACTAGTTGTATTAGCTATGTACATTTTAATCGAAAGGTGGCACAGTAAGAAAGAATCCACCTTCTAATGAAGGAGGTGCCAGAGACTCAGGTTTGATCCCTGGGCCAGGAAGATCCCCTGGAGGAGGAAATGTCAACCCAATCCAGTATTCTTGCCTGGAAAGTTTCCTGGACAGAGGAGCCTAGCAGGGTACAGTCCATGGGGTCTCAGGAGGTGGACACGACTGAGTGCACCCACACAATTTAAATTTAAATCAAATTAAAACTTCAGTCATAATAGACAGACATGCCTAGTGGCTGCTCCATATAGAGCAGCGCAGTGGGGAGTTCAAGCAGCTATGAATGAGGAAGGTGACAAAAGCTGAGAGCAGCGAGGTCAGCAGACAGTCACACAGCTGAGAGCAGATAAGCAAGGTTTAAAGCCTAAATTTTGCCAATCTTAACCCAGAGCTTTCCACTGGATTTTTTTTTCCCAGCTTTCTACAACTGGTTAGCAAGAAAGCTCATTCATAGCCAGATCCTAGCCCTGTGGTGCTGGCAGTGAGATAACTACAAAGATTCTAAGACCTACGATAACTACCTAAGATAACTACAAAGATTCTAGGATCTTACCTAAGGTGAGATGACCAGGTTTGAGTCTAGCTCTGCCATTTAGGAGTTGTAGAGCTTGTGGAAATTAATCAGCTCTCCGGGCTCCAAGTTCACTGATAAACAGAGACGATGAATTGATTGTCATCTATTTCACAGTGTTGAAAAAATCTACTTTTCAAAATCAGGTTAAGTATATGATTATAGTTTACATAGATAACATTTTTCTTTATTCTTTTCCTTCTTATCATTTCACTTTGTGCTGCACAGCATGTGGGATCTTAGTTCTCCAACCAGGGACTGAACCTGTGCCCCCTGCATTAAAAGTGCAGAGTCTTAACCACTAGACAGCCTGGGAATTCCCTCTTCTTCTGCAATTATAAAATAATACATGACTTCTATAAATCATTTGCCCCCCAAAGAGTACTTTTAAAAGATTTCAAGACAAAAGTATTATTTGAAAAATAAAAGGCATTAAGTTTCACAAGTGAGCCTAAATTTTAGAACAGTGGCCCTCAACCTTAGTTATATATTAGAATTTCTTGAGAATAAAAACAAACAAAAAAAAACCTTGCTGCTCTGCCTAGCTAGACCAATGAAACCAAGATTTTTGCAGTGGTAGGACTCACAAACAGTTTTTGAAGTCTCCACATGATTCCAACGGGCAAGCATATTTGGGAACTATGATTCTGAAAAGATAGCTCATCAAATTTTTAAAAATTACAAGTACCACAAGTATGTAAAGAAAAGACACAGGTGGCAATCTATGCATTTATGCTTAGAAAAGAGCAATTTTCACAAATGAGTAGCATATGTGCAAAGTTATAGACAGATATCCACCATTGTCAAGGTCTAGATAAAGCTGTTCTGTAAGGAATTAGGAACCTACAGCAACTGGCTTAGGATACTGCTTAGTTGGGGACCAGATGGGGATAGGGTGACCCCAAGCATGTTCATTGGTGTTTGCTTTCCCTTTGATAAACACGCACTTATAAAGCAGGGCAAGAGGTCAGTTTTGCTATTTAATTTTATTTTCTATTTTTTGGTAAGGAAATAGGTAAAGTACCTACTTAATGTTTCTCTTCACCTCAAACCCACTCCCAAGAAGTGACCTCTGATATGTTGGATGTAATGTCTATGCTTAAGCAGATGACACAGAGCCGCACATAACACACGCACACACCCACATACACACACACACACGTGCCAGTGCACCTGGACTTTCACTAATAACTTTATCATAGTCATCCTACCTATCAGGACATCAGATTTATCTCATGTTTAATAAATGCTTAGTTTTACTGTTCCTGTTCATGGGTTATTTGGACATTCCCCAGTAGATAGTGAGTTTTCCCTTGCTTTTTTCTATTTCAAAGAACACTGCAATAAACTCACTTGCATGTTTAGCTTTTGAGCAAACACCATTGAAGGATAAATTCTTTGACGTGTGACTGCTAGGTTAAAAACAACTAACATTGTTGGGACTTCCCTGGCGGTCCTGTGGTGAAGGCTCTAAACTTCCAACGCTGGGGTCATGGGTTTGGTCCCTGATCAGGGAATTCAATTCTGCAGAGACTGCAATGGTCATAGCAAATACTCTCTTTCAACAACACAAGAGATGACTTTCACATCAGTTCAGTTCAGTTCAGTCGCTCAGTTGTGTCCGCTCTTTGCGACCCCATGAATCGCAGCACGCCAGGCTTCCCTGTCCATCACCAACTCCTGGAGTTCACTCAGACTCACTTCCATTGAGTCCGTGATGCAATCCAGCCATCTCATCCTCGGTCGTCCCCTTCTCCTCCTGCCCCCAATCCCAGCATCAGGGTCTTTTTCAATGAGTCAGCTCTTTGCATGAGGTGGCCAAAGTACTGGAGCTTCAGTTTTAGCATCATTCCTTCCAAAGAAATCCCAGGGCTGATCTCCTTCAGAATGGACCGGTTGCATCTCCTTGCACTCCAAGGGATTCTCAAGAGTCTTCTCCAACACCACAGTTCAAAAACATCAATTCTTTGGCGCTCAGCCTTCTTCACAGTCCAACTCTCACATCCATACATGACTACTGGAAAAACCATAGCCTTGACTAGAAGGACCTTAGTCGGCAAAGTAATGTCTCTGCTTTTGAATACACTATCTAGGTTGGTCATAACTTTTCTTCCAAGGAGTAAGCGTCTATTAATTTCATGCTGCAGTCACCATCTGCAGTGATTTTGGAGCCCAAAAAAATAAAGTCTGACACTGTTTCTACTGTTTCCCCATCTATTTCCCATGAAGTGATAGGACCAGATGCCATAATATTTGTTTTCTGAATGTTGAGCTTTAAGCCAACTTTTTCACTCTCCTCTTTCACTTTCAACAAGAGGCTTTTTAGCTCCTCTTCACTTTCTGCCATAAGGGTATTGATCTCTGGTTCCTCTGCCTTTTCTAAAACCAGCTTGAACATCAGGGATTTCACAGTTCACGTATTGCTGAAGTCTGGCTTGGAGAATTTTGAGCATTACTTTACTAGCATGTGAGATGAGTGCAATTGTGCAGTAGTTTGAGCATTCTTTGGCATTGCCTTTCTTTGGAATTGGACTGAAAACTGACCTTTTCCAATCCTGTGGCCCCTGCTGAGTTTTCCAGATTTGCTGGCATATTGAGTGCAGCACTTTCACAGCATCATCTTTCAGGATTTGAAACAGCTCAACTGGAATTCCATCACCTCCACTAGCTTTGTTCGTAGTGATGCTTTCTAAGGCCTACTTGACTTCACATTCCAAGATAGTCAATACCAAAATTAAATTGATTTCATTCTTTGTAGCTGAAGATGGAGAAGCTGTATACAGTCAGCAAAAACAGGACCTGGAGCTGACTGTGGCTCAGATTATCAACTTCTCATAGCTAAATTCAGGTTAAAACTAAAGAGAGCAGGGAAAACCACTAGGCCAGCCAGATACGACTTAAATCAAATCCCCTATGAATATTCAGTGGAGGTAATGAATAGATTCAAAAGATTAGATCTAGGTAACAGCACACCTGAAGAACTATGGATAGCGATCCATAATATTGTCCAGGAGGTGGTGAACAAAACCATTCCAAAGAAAAAGAAAAAAGAGAAGGCAAAGTGGTTATCTGAGAAGGCTTTACAAATGGCTGAAGAAAGAAGAGAAGCAAAAAGCAAGGGAGAAAGGGCAAGGTGCTACTGCTAAGTCAGTTCAGTCGTGTTTGACTCTGTGTGACCCCATAGATGGCAGCCCACCAGGCTCCCCCGTCCCTGAAATTCTCCAGGCAGGAACACTGGAGTGGGTTGCCATTTCCTGCTCCAGTGCATGAAAGTGAAAATTGAAAGGGAAGTCGCTCAGTCGTGTCCAACCCTCAGCGACCCCATGGACTGCAGCCTACCAGGCTCCTCCATCCATGGGGTTTTCCAGGCAGGAGTCTGGAGTACTGAAGTGCCATTGCCTTCTCCCAAGGGAAAGGGACACCCAACTAAATGCCAAGTTCCAAAGAACAGCATGGAGCAACAAGAAGGCTTTCTTCAATGAACTGTGCATAAAACTGGAAGAAAACAACAGATGGGGAAAGACTAGAGATCTCTTCAGGAAAACTGGAGATATCAAGGGAACATTTTGCCCAAAGATGGGCACAATAAAGGACAGAATTGGTAGAAACCTGGTAGACACTGAAGAGATCAAGGATAGATAGAAAGAATACACAGAAGTACTGTACAATAAAAGATCTTAATGAACTGATTGCTATGATGGTGGGGTCAGTCACCCAGAGCCAGGCATTCTGTAGTGCAAAGTCAAATGGGACTTAGGAAGCACTGCTTTTAATAAAACTGGATGCGATGAAATTCCAGTAGAGCTATTCAAAACTCTAAAAAATGATGCCATCAAGGAGTTGCATTCAATATGTCAGCAAATCTGGAAGATCCAGCAGTGGCCACAGGACTGGAAAAGTCAATCCTCATCCCAGTTCCCAAGAAGGGTAGGACTAAAGAATGTGCTAACCATCAGACAATTGTACTCATCTCCCATGCTAATAAGGTCATGCTTAAAATTTTGCATGCTATTTCAGCATTATGCAAACCAAGAACTTCCAGATGTACAAACTATGTTTAGAAAAATAAGAGGAATCAGAGATTAAATTGCCAACATTCACTGGATCATAGAGAAACCAAGGGAATTCCAGAAAAACATCTACCTCTGTTTCATCAACTACACTGAAACCTTTGACTATGTGGATATAACAAACTGTGGAAAGTTCTCAAAGATGGAAATACCAGACCATCTTGCCTGTCTTCTGAGAAACTTGTTGCAGATCAAGAAGCAATGGTTAGAATATTGTATGCAACAACTGGTTGGTTCAAGACGGAGAAAGGAATACAAGAAGACTGCCTGCTGTCACTCTGTTTGTTTAACCTGTATGTTGAGCACATCATGAGAAATGCCAGGCTGGTAAGATACAAGCTGGAATCAAGATAGGCGGGACAAATACCAACCTCATATTTGCAGATGATACCACTCTAATGGCAGAAAGCAAAGAGGAACTAAAGAGCCTCTTGATGAGAGTGAAGGAGGAGAGTGAAAGAGACATCTTTAAACTCAATATTAAAAAAACTAAGATCATGGCATCTGGCCCCATTACTTCGTGGGAAATAGAAGGGAAAAAGGTGGAAGTAGTGACAGATTTCCTCTTCTTGGGCTCCAAAATCACTGCAGATGGTGACTGCAGCCATGATATCAGATGATTGCTTCTTGGCAGGAAAGTGATAACAAACCTAGACAAGTGTGTTGAAAAGCAGAGACATTACTCTGCCGACAAAGGTCCGTATAGTCAAGGCTATGGTCTTCCCAGTGGTCATGTACAGTTGTGAGAGTTGGATTGTAAAGAAGGCATAATGCCAAAGAATTGATGCCTTTGGACTGTGGTTCTGGAGAAGACTCCTAAAAGTCTGTTGGACAGCAAGGATAACAAACCAGTCAATCTTAAGGGAAATCAATCCTGAATACTTGTTGAAAAGATTGATGCTGAAGCTGAAGCTCCAGTATTTTGGCCATCTGATATGAACACCTGATTCATTGGAAAAGTCCCTGATGCTGGGGAAAATTGAAGACAGAATAAGAAGAGGGCATCAGAGGATGAGGTGGCTGGATGGTATCACTGATGCAATGGGCATGAAGTTGGGCAAACTTTGGGAGATGGTGAGGGACAAAGAGGCCTGGTGTGTTGCCGTTGATGGGATCACAAAGAATCAGACACGATCGGCCGATTGAACAACAGGGAACTAGATCCCACATGCCACACAGTGTGGCTAAAAAATCTAAAGAAATAAAAAGCAGACACTGTCAAACTGCTCAAAAAGGCTGCAGAAATTTATATTTTCTCGTAATAATGCAAAGTGTTCATTTCACACACACTCCTGGACACTGGTCTTTATTTTTTAACTGACTCACTTAATGGATATGTAAAGGTGTTTTCAAATAATTACATACTATACATATGTGTTGAAGAATTGATGCTTTCAAATTGTGGTTATGGAGAATACTCTTGAAAGTCCCTTGGACAGCAAGGAGATAAAACCATTAATCCTAAAAGCAATGAATGGTGAATATTCATTGAAAGGACTGGTGCTAAAGTTGAAAATCCAGTACTTTGGCCACATGTTGCAAACAGTCGACTTATTGGAAAAGACCCTGATGCTGCTGGGAAAGATCGAAGGCAAAATGAGATAGGATGGCAGAGGATATGATGGTTAGATAGCATCTGTGACTCAATGGATATGAATCTGAGCAAACTCCAGGAGATAATTGAGGACAGATGAACCTGGCATGCTGCAGTCCATGATGTTGCAAAGATTCTGACGACTTAGTGACTGAACAACAAGTACAGATACAAGGTATTCTGACCAATGACTTTTCTGAAAGGACCCACACCAAGAGTGGCTGTCTGAGCCTCTGAAAACAGTACCATCCAGAGGGTTCAGCTATAATATCGTGTTGTTTTCTAGAAATAGTGCTTTTGGGCATGGATCCTGATTCATAGGCCATGATGCTAGTCTTCCCAGGTGATGCGGTTGTAAATAATCAGTGAGAGGGAGGGCCTCTCTGGCAGAGGCAGCTATCAAAGTTTTATGCAAAATAGTTGAATACCACAGCACACAGGCCCACTCCTGATACCTGCAATGTTATTGAGTGAGCCTGGCAGGGAGTAATTTAGGAGGGCCTTGCCTCAGTTCTTCCTGGGTGGCTCAGATGGTAAAGTGTCTGCTTATAATGCAGAAGACCCTCTGGAGAAGGAAATGGGAACCCATTCCAGTACTCTAGCCTGGAAAATCCCATGGATGGAGGAGCCTGATAGGCTACAGTCCGTGGCATTGCAAAGAGTTGGACACAACTGAGCGATTTCACTTTGCCTCAGTTCTAGCTTCAAAGATTTTATTCCATCTTCTTGACCCCTTTTAAGACTTTTCATTTTAATCATTCATTTGGGGAGCTGTGAATGGAGGCTTCATCATATATACTAACTCATTTTTATAAGTGCAAGCCTCAACCCTATTCAATAGTGCAGAACATCCTCTTTAAGTTAATATGGATTCTATTTTCTGTTCTCTGTCCTCTTTTTTTTTTTCCAGAAAAACAAACCAAAATAGGACCACAGATTGTTCTATTCTTCTTTGAAATTCAGGGGCAAATTGCAAGCATATTTTGAATACTACTTGGGACCTACGAAATAGAGCCAAGAGCGTCCCCTGTTGACTATGGCTTAAAAAGAAAGGGAGTCTGACTTGAAGCTCCTTTTTCTCTACCATGAGATCCACTCAGCCCAACACCACCTGGGAAAGGCCTATCCTTCTTTAAGAACCAAAGGACCTCTTTCATGTCCAATGGGGCTTTACTTGTCATGAAGTTTATCACTCCTGCCTCTCCTACACACTTCATCCCTCCAAGAAACTGTGACTAGCCCTGCCGTTTACTTGTTTCCATCTCCCCTACACCCATCTCCCAATTATGAATTCCTCAGGTTGGACCTGGGTCTTCTACATCTTTATATCTCTAGTTTGTAGCACCTCACAAGTTGGTTGCCCATTAACGCAACAAATGATATTCATAGGGTATGTGACCAAAATCACTTCAGTTCAGTTCAGTTCAGTCGCTGAGTCGTGTCTGACTCTTTGCGACCCCATGAATCTCAGCACACCAGGCCTCCCTGTCCATCACCAACTCCCGGAGTTCACTCAGACTCACGTCCATTGAGTCCATGATGCCATCCAGCCATCTCATCCTCAGTCGTCCCCTTCTCCTCCTGCCCCCAATCCCTCCCAGCATCAAAGTCTTTTCCAATGAGTCAGCTCTTCGCATGAGGTGGCCAAAGTACTGGAGCTTCAGCTTTAGCATCAATCCTTCCAAAGAAATTCCAGGGCCGATCTCCTTCACAATGGACTGGTTGGATCTCCTTGCAGTCCAAGGGACTCTCAAGAGTCTTCTCCAACACCACAGTTCAAAAGCATCAATTCTTCGGAGCCAGCCCTCTTTACAGTCCAACTCTCACATCCATACATGACGACTGGAAAAACCATAGCCTTGACTGGATGGACCTTACTCAGCAAAGTAATGTCTCTGCTTTTGAATATACTATCTAGGTTGGTCATAACTTTTCTTCCAAGGCGTAAGCGTCTTTTAATTTCATGGCTGCAATCACCATGTGCAGTGCTTTTGGAGCCCCAAAATATAAAGTCTGACACTGTTTCCACTGTTTCCCCATCTATTTGCCATGAAGTGATGGGACCGGATGCCATGATCTTCGTTTTCTGAATGTTGAGCTTTAAGCCAACTTTTTCACTCTCCTCTTTTATTTTCATCAAGAGGCTTTTTAGTTCCTCTTCACTTTCTGCCATAAGGGTGGTGTCATCTGCATATCTGAGGCTATTGATATTTCTCCCAGAAATCTTGATTCTAGCTTGTGTTTTTTCCAGTCCAGCTTTTCTCATGATGTACTCTGCATATAAGTTAAACAAGCAGGGTGACAATATACAGCCTTGACGTACTCCTTTTCCTATTTGGAACCAGTCTGTTATTCCATGTCCAGTTCTAATTGTTGCTTCCTGGCCTGCATACAGATTTCTCAAGAGGCAGATCAAGTGGTCTGGTATTCCCATCTCTTTCTCCAAAATCACTAGTGCTCCCCAAATATTCCACAAGCTCCTGCAGATTTCCCAGTCTCCCTTGCACTTAAGATGGGGTCATGTGACCAGCTCTGGCTCATGGGCATAAGTGTGAGTAAAGTGATACATAGTGTTTGCTGTCCAGGGTAGTCAAGGGGGAATGGAAGCACCACACATGCTCTCTCCTGCGTCTATGGCTGGAAGCAAAGGCCACTGAGATAGCAAAGTTGCAAGATGGAAGCAACTCAGATTCTCACTGCTGTTGAAAGGTGGCCATCAAAGAAAGCAGGGTGACCTGTAGCAGACTGTCAAGAAAGTAAGAAATAAGCCTTGGAGATTTGGAAGTTAGGTGTCACAGAAAAACTTAGCTTACCCTAACAGAGTGAGTTCACAAGTTGATAATATAAGGAAGAGAAAAGCTCATGGAACATGACAGCATCATTTAATAGCAAGATCTTTGCATATCCTGAAACACGTTAGCCAGGATTTGTGCCAAGGATTTGAGGATTTCCAAGAAAAATGGGGACTCAATCAGCCCAATTATATGGATGGAGAATCCAAGGCATAGAGAAGTGAAGGGATTGTTTTCTAGAATTATTTGTGAGAACAGCATCAGAACATGGACCTAGATTTCATCTCAGCTATTTCTGACCACTCTTCTGGATGGAATTTCCCCTCCCCCAACATTTGTGTCCTCTGAGGCTTCTAGGAATAAGACTGACCAGTATTTAGACACTGGACAGACTTTGCATCTCTAAAGCTAATCCCATTGAACATTTTCTGTTTTGAAACAACATGGTGGCAAAAAGGTTAACAGCAAATTTGAATTTTACTTCTAGGCAGACATTCAGAGCCCTGGGGGAAAGTTTGTGTCTACCCTGTGGCCCAGATAATGCAATATGAGGGTGAGCAAGGACATCTTAGAACATTCTGTTCTCCTCCCCCGAGACTAATTAAAATCTGTAGCATCTTTCTTATTGACCAGGCTGACCTACTAATTGAAACAGAACTGTAATGTTTTCATTAGCTTTCTCTTATCCCTCTTGGCCTTGCCAGCAGAAAGTTAGATGATCATAAGGCTTCAAGCACTGGAGACCTAGGGAACAGAACTCCTCCCAACTCAAACCAATGCACCATTATTATGCACTGAACAAGAGCCCAGAAAGGGTGGTGCAAGATTGGGAGTATGGTGATAACTTCCAATCTGTCTCAGTTCACTCATATAAGGAAAAGCTAAATACCAAGATACTACCCTCAGGAGTCCTGATGAGCAATAAATCTGTCACTTTGTGTTTGCTGTTCCAGCAAACCAGCTCCTGACCTCTGCCTTCCTAATAAACCATCCCTCTGCCAGGTTGGGAGAACTCCTGCTAACAAAGAACTAAATGTGTCTAAAAACTATCAGATCTCTTTCTTCCCTGTTGAGCTAGAAGGTATTTCTTCTGCACATGCAAATGGCCTATTAGTCAGCCTTAGAGATTGTCCCAAATAATTTCTGAGCCTCTTGGAATGCGGTACATAATTTAGATGTGTGCTTTTGTCTGCTTCAGTATGCAGACCTCCAAATCAGCACCCTCTGCGGAATTATTTATCACCCGAATGGCCCCAGAAGGAGCGGGGGCAGCCTATGTTTCAGTTGTGAGGAAGCTATGATTGACAACTTTTCAAAACAAACAACAACCAACCAGAAAGAAAGCCCTCTAGGACAAAGATTGCAGCCCCAGGACCTGTTTCTGAGTTTTCTAAATTGAAATCCAAGGCCTGGGTATGGCTGGGAAAAGCTGTTTTAGCCTTGACGCCCCCCTTTCACCACAATAGTGGGGAGAAGCAACAGTATCAAGAGAAGGACCTCATGGGAAGGGTAACGATGAAGCAGGATACATGCACCGAAAGTTCTCTCAGGGAGCAGAACTGGACCTCCCTAGAAAGGAGGCTCTCCCACACAGACTCACAAGCTATCATGATGACACAACCCAATCTCAAGGCTTAAGAGCCTGAAGCTCTAGGTCTGGGATCTGTTCCTCATTCCATCACTATATTACAGGTGACCCTGGAATAATAAACTAGATTCTGGATGAGAATCAGCTTAGGAAAAGAAGAAAGACAAGACTGTCATCTGGTAGTAAGGGGAACATGAAAGTGCCAGAGAATTTCTTCTCATAAATGGCAATTAGATTTTTGTCCTGTGTTCTTTCTCAGTAAAGATAAGTTTGGACTTCCTCAGAAACATCTTGCCCTAAACATCCTTCAAGTCCTTCTGTGGCAACAGGTCTCTCTTGGTGATGAATGTTTCCTTTAAATTTGGGAATAAAGGAAAAATGCTTATCCTTATCATTTCTATTCAATTTTGTACTGGAGGTCCTAACCAGTTTAATAAGGGGAGATAAATAAATAAGAGTACACAGCTGGAATTAAAGAAGAAAATTGCTTGTATTGTAGACAACATAATCATTTATATAGTCACAAAGAATCCGACATATATCATCACTGATTTTCAAAAAAAAAATGGAAATGGATAATTTTCTAACAAATGATGCTGGAACAATTGAATTATCCACATATTTTCAAAAAATGAAAAAACTTTGATCTTTCCCTCAATAATATAAACAACTCAAAATGGATCATAAACAAACGTAAAGTTGAAGCTATAAAACTTCTAGAAGAAAATAAAGGAGAAATCTCTGTGCACTTGGATTAGTCAAAGATAAATTCAATAAGATATACAAAACATGCACTATAAAACATTGCGTGTGTGCTAAGTCACTTCAGTTGCGTCCAACTCTTTGCAACCCCATGGACTGTAGCCCACCAGGCTTCTCTGTCCATTGGATTCTCCTTGCAAGAATACTGAAATGGGTTGCTGTGCCCTCCTTCAGGGAATCTTCCCCACCTAAGGCTCAAATTCAAACACTTTTGCTTTTGTTTGTTTTGTGTTGTTTTTGAAAAATATTGTTAATAAAACAAAAAAGCAAGTTACAGACTGAGAAAAATATTTGCAAAACATGCATTTAATTAAAATATGGTATCCAGAATATATAAAGAGCACTTAAATTTTAGTAATAAAATGACAAACAACTCAATTTAAAAATTGACAAAAGGTTTGAACAGACACTTCACCAAAGATACACAAATGGAAAAGTATGTAAAAATAATTCACATCATTATATATTAAGGAAATGTAAATTAAATCCACAATAAGAAACTACTACGTTCCCATTAGAAAAACTAAAATCAAGTGTTGCTGAGGATGTGGAACAACTGGAACACTCTTTCCTTGGAGGAATGCAAAAATGGTACAGCCACTTTGAGAAATAATTTGTTTCTTTTAAAGTTCAATATGCACGTATCATGACTCACAATTCTATTCCTAGGCATTTATCCAAGAGTAACGAAACATATGTTCACAAAGAGATTCTTATATGAATGTGCATGGTAGCTTTATTTTAAAACCCAAAACTGTGAAGAATCCAAACATCCATCAACTAGTGAATGTTTATACAAACTGGTACATCCATACAATAAAATACTTCTTAGCATTAGAGTGTAACAACCTACCAATGATGCAACAACATAGATGAATCTTTAAAGAATCATGCTAAGTGAAAGAAGGCAGATGCAAACGCTTGTGATTCCACTTCTATGAAATTCTAAAAAAGGTAAAACTGTAGTGACAGAAGAAGGTACTTCAGTCGTTGCCAAGAATATAGTGAATTGTTTTGATTCCAAGGGAGCACGAAAAATCTCTTTAAGATGTTGGGAATGTTTGGGGGATGATAAAAATGGATTCTGATAGTGCTTACATAACTATAAATATAATTATGTATAAATTTGTTAAATCTCTCTCATTGAAAATTGTGAATCATATGTAAATTATGAACCAAAGCTGATTTTATATATTAACCATGTTTAATATATGTGCATGTAAAATATACCTACATATATACAATAATAAATAATATATAAAATATATAACATAAATAAAATTTATTATGTAAAATGACCATATTCATGTGGAAAGGATTATAGACCACACACAGCTTGGTCCTCTTCATCACTGACAAGACATAAAAACCTTTGGCAAGAGACTTTGAATTCCAGTTTCTCCTTGTGTCAGTATTGTTCTTCCTGTTGCCTCTGGGATGGTAAAAGGGTGAAAACCATACTCTAAGAAACATCAGACTCTTCTAAATTCAAAATTCTTTTATCGTGGCTGATTCATGTCAATGTATAGCAAAACGAATACAGTATTGTAAAGCAAAACAAACTAAAAAATAAAAATTAATTAAAAAAAATTCTTTTAAAATAGGTCCTGTATAAATACAAGCTGTCATTATTGTGCAGATCTGCAAATGGACTGAAACCTTGGGCTCTTGGGCAAGAACTGTGGAAGCATTGGTGCCAACACAAATAGTTAATCAAAATATGTGTCTGTTGAAAAATAGAGCAGCCAATCCTCAGGACTCTTGGCTGCAAGGGAATCATTTTGGCTAAAGCCATGTATGCTTCTTCTGAAGCAAACCTCATGGGTATATTAATAAATATGACGCAATGAAACTTGTCCCGCAGAGAAGGACAAGGAAAGGGGCACTTTCGTCTGCCGTGGTTCTATTTACTCCGCATTTGTTGAGTCAAGTAGTTATTGAGAACACAGTACATGCCTGCTACTGTGAAAGGCATTGCAGAAGATGCTAATGAGAAAGGGCAGGGGACAGACATTGGTCTGTACAACATGTTATGCTTTCAAAGTGTACTTTTAAACCTTTTAATTCTTATAAATTAATAACTGTGAATAGATACATCAGAAAGTAAGAACAAATTAAATGGGTTAAGCATGCAACTCAAGAAATCAGAAAGAGAACAAACCAAATACCCTGAAGGGAAATAAAGGAAATGAATTAATAAAGATAAAAGCAGAAATTAGTAAGTTGAGGAGAAAAACACACACACACACAGAAAAACTATCGCACAACAAACAGATCCAAAAGCTGGATCTTAGGGAGAGAAAAACAAAAAGCAAGAGCAAAAACTAGATGAATTACTAGATTGCCTAATCAAAAATAATTGGGAGAGGTCACAAAAAATAAAGAAAACTAGTATGTGGGAAACTGAAGAAAATAAGAGTCCCAAAAGATGTTTTTGCTAGTTCCATGTAAATAAGCTTACATGGAAAATTTGAAACCTGATTCAGTGTAAGAATTGAACATAACATTGATAACAAAACCAGCAGTACAGCAAAAAGATAACCAATATGAGTGATATTTATTAATTTAGGTGCAAAATCTTAAATAAAATATTAGCAACAAAAGTATCAGTGGCACATTATCATACACCAGAACCAAGGGGGACTTACTCCAGAAAGTAAAACTATTTCAGTTGTCCTTGTTCCAGGAGCTTAATATTAGGAAATCCATTAAGGAAATGTATCATAATCATATTTCTAAAAAGGCAAATGACCATCTCAGATGTTGAAAAAATATTTGACATTATTCAAATATTGAATTGATAAAAGGTACTGAAAATAGGGAGAAAAAGTCAGATACTACATACATGTGTGCATTTATCAGAAAAAAATGCATATGTATGGACTCCTCCGTCCATGGAATTCTCCAGGCAAGAATACTGGAGTGGGTAGCCATTTTCTTCTCCAGGGGATCTTCCTGACCCAGGGATCAAATTTATGTCTCCTGCATTGCAGGCAGATTATTTATCACCAAGCCGCCAGGGAAATTAATTAATACATCATTGTCTCCCCTGGTTCTCAAGTCCTCAGATGCAGACTGAATTCCACCACTGACTTTCCCTGATCTCCACCTTTCAGGCAGCAGATTGGGAGAGTTAGCCTCCATAATTGCATAAGCCAATTGTTCATAATAAATCTGTGAAGAACCCTAACTAATCCAGATTTATAAATAAGTCCAATTGCTAATACCCAATGGGAAAACCCTACAAGTTTTCCCTACAATGTCAACAATAAACAGGGTACCATTTCACTACTATTGCTTAAAACATTGTAACAACTAGCCAGTGGAAGTGACAAGAGAAGTGTAAAAACTGGAAAGAAAAAAGCAAAATTATCAGCATTTGTTAATTTTAGATACCAGCATTATCTAAAAGTTCCAAGAGAATCAACTGAAAAGACATTATATACCTAAGAGGATTCAGTGAGATTATGGAGGACAAGATTAATATGTGGAAATAAATGACTTTCATATATGCAAACACAAACAAATTAGAAGAAGACAGTGGACAAATCCATTTATACTATCAACAAAAAGTGATAAAATTTCTAGAGATAAATACGACTGAGAAGTGTTTGATGGCTGTATATTAATATACAGTATTGTAAAGTGTTCTCTGATGACAGAATTAAAGACTAAAACAAGCAACTTCAAGCCATGTTTTTAAGAAACTCATCATAAAAAATATCAATTTCCCTAAGTCGATTTAAAACTGCAACATAATTTTTCCCTGTGTTGATAAAGTTATGGGGAAGTGGGCCCTCTTATACTCCTATCATTGCTGACAGGAATTTAAATTAGAATAGCCTTATAGAAGGCAATTTGGTTAATGGTGTCTATTAAAATTGGAAGTAAACACACTCTTTGAAGAATGACAGCTATTCAATTCATCTTGTGAATATGCTCATGGAAAATAGCATATGTGCAAAGTCATCCATTTCATCATAAATGTAATAGCAAAAGACTTGAAATACTCTCCCTGTCCATCAGGAGGGTACATTCATACAACAGAATGCAATGCAGTTGTCAAATTCATAGTAAAGAAAAGAAAAATTGTGAGAAATTCTCTCTACATGAATATGGAAATAACTTTCAGAAAGAAAGAATAACATACAGAGTAAATTACTGTCCATATAAAAAGTTTGTGTGTCAGAGGAATAAATATTGCCTTGTATATGCCAAGGAAATCTCTGGGCAGATACACAAAAGAGAGATTAGCAATAGTTGCTGCTGCTTTGAGGACAGCAGGTTGACACTGGGAAGAACAGGAAACAGGAGTGAAACAGAAATTTTAATATACATTTTGATAATCTGAATTTTTGATCCATGTAAGACCATTATAATTCAAAATGCCAAAAACAAATGCCTAGTAGAAATAAAGGGATGAAAGAAAATATAATAAAATAAAAGTCAAATTTCAAACATAAATTAAAATGTTTTATTGATTAATAAAACATTAAATATTAACAGTGAGTTCAGTTCAGTTCAATCACTTAGTCATGTCCGACTCTTTGCAACCCCATGAGTCGCAGCATGCCAGGCCTCCCTGTCCATCACCATCTCCCGGAGTTCACTCAAACTCACGTCCAGCGAGTCAGTGATGCCATCCAGCCATCTCATCCTCGGTCTTCCCGTTCTCCTCCTGCCCCCAATCTCTCCCAGCATCAGAGTCTTTTCCAATGAGGCAACCCTTTGCATGAGGTGGCCAAAGACCTGGAGTTTCAGCTTCAGCATCATTCCCTCCAAAGAAATCCCAGGGCTGGTCTCCTTTAGATTGGACTGGTTGGATCTCCTTGCATCCAAGGGACTCTCAAGAGTCTTCTCCAACACCACAGTCCAAAAGCATCAATTCTTTGGCGCTCAGCCTTCTTCACAGTCCAACTCTCACATCCATACATGACCACAGGAAAAACCATAGCCTTGACTAGATGGACCTTTGTTGGCAAAGAAATGTCTCTGCTTTTCAATATGCTATCTAGGTTGGTCATAACTTTTCTTCCAAG
>SJXQ01005613.1:140984-261238 GCA_006408695.1 Aepyceros melampus | reverse complement strand
AAAAAAAAAAAGAAATAAAGAAACCCACAGCTAATACTATACTTAATGGTGAAATGTTGTGGGCTTATCTCTAAAATTAGGAACAAGACAGAGATGTCCATTCTTGAAACTTATATTCAGCATTGTATTGGAAGTTATAGCCACTGCAATCTGGCAAGAAAAACAAATAAAAGTTCAAATTGGAAAATAATAAAAACTGTCACTGCTTGCAGGTGGCATGGTACTCTACATAGAAATATTTTAAGATGCTTTAAAAACTACTTTGTTATTGTCATTCAATCATTCAGTCGTGCCTGACTTTTTGTGACCCAATGGACTGCAGAATGCCAGGCTTCCCTGTCCTTCAGTATCTCTTGGAGTTTGTTCAAACTCATTTCCATTAAGTCAAAGATGTCAACCAGCCATCTCATTCTATGTTGCCCCCTTCTCCTGCCCTCAATCTTTCCCAACATTAGAGTCTTTTCCTATGAGTCAGCTCTCTGCATCAGGTGGCCAAATTATTGGAGCTTCAACTTCAGTCCTTCCAATTAATATTCAGGGTTGATTTCCTTTAGGATTGACTGGTTTGATCTCCTTGCTGTCCAAGGGACTCTCAAGAGTTTTCTCTAGCATCACAGTTCAAAAGCATCAATTCTTCAGTACTCATCCCTCTCATGGTTCAACTCTAACATCTGTACATGATCACAGGAAAAACTATAGCTTTGATTAGATGGAACTTTGTTGGCAAAGTGATGTTTCTGCTTTTTAATACACTGTCTAGGTTCATCGTGGTTTTTCTTCCAAGAAGCAAGCATTTTTAATTTCATCTGCAGTGATTTCAGAGCTTAAGAAAAGAAAGTCTGTTATTCTTTCAATTTCTGCCCCCATCTACTAGAATTCATCAATGAATTTGATAAAGTTGTGGGGTGCAAAATTAGTATACCAAAATCTATTACATTTCTATAGACTAATAATGAACTATCACGAAAATAAAATTTAAAAACAATTCCCTTTACAAACACATAAAAATAATATAATATGTAGAATAAATATAACTAAGGAGGTAAAAGGCCTATACTTGGAAAACTATGAGATACTGAGGAAGGACCTTGTAGACAACAGTAAGTAGATGGAAATGTGTGCTGTGTCTACTATCTCTATGGGTAGAACCAAACAGAGAGCAGCTGGCAAAGCAGAAATGGGGTTTTGAGTCTTAACTACAGCATCATACAGCAGAGCATACAGAAGAAATTTTGAAACTGAGATACGAGAGCTTAACAATTGGCACAACACTTTCCTATTGAATAGAACATAGAGCAAGCTTAAGGAGGGTGCCAGTGCGGGAACAATGAGTGACTTGAAGGAAGGCATAATCACTGCAGAAGGCTGCAATGATCAGGAAACACCTTTCAAAGACATAATCATAATGAAATTAAAACTCATATGAAATAAAAAGTAACCATTAGGAAAATGAGATGTCTCTACCAGAATGCAAGAGATAATTGTCAGGGAACCCGATCGCAAAACTGCAAGTGCTACAAATGTGGTTCAGTTACCAAATTAGATAAGGCAAATGTGGGCTTCAGATGCTGCTCTCAAAAGTCTGTAATAGGCAATTGTGTAGCCTGGAACTTTAAAAGTTTTCCCTTTACTCTATTTTCCAGTAATCATTGAGAATATGGGAATACCATGATATTTATAACCAATCTAAAGTGAGAGGTAATAATTGATCACCATTTCATTTATATACAAACAGAATTATATGATGTCTAGCATGTTTGAAACTTATACACAGGATGAATAAACATGTTTCTATTATATAGCACAAGGAGCTACATTTAATATCTATGATAAATCATAATGAAAAGGAATATTTATATATATGCATATATTAATATATATGTATGTATACACATATATAAGTATAACTGAATCATGCTGTACAACAGAAATTAGTATAAAATTATAAATTATACTTCAATAAAATTAAAAGTATAAAATTTAAAGTATGAGGATATAGTGCCAAGATTCCCGGGATTACCCTCACAGTGTTAATGCAGCTACGACTTTATACTTTAGAAAGATGAAAATACAAAAATGTACGAGAATATGTTAGAAACATTAAAGAAAGGAAGATGTAAGGGAACATGTGGAGAAAATTGCCACTACTACGAGTTTCAAAACATAACAAACAATATTGTTTATTGTGAAAACTTGTATTTGAAGTAAAATTTTAAACACACATAGATATTACAATATCAACTTCAGAAGCATGCTATTTATGGAGATGATAAAAGAAAGGGAGAAAAATACCAATTGCAGGAGTTAGAAAGAAGGGTTCATTTGTGTGTTTCTTTAAAAGAAAACTCTGAACTATATTACGAAATGAAAACATGTATTACATCTGTCTGATATGCAACTGTTTTATTACTTGCTATTTTATGAAATCATTTACCAGTCATTTTTAAGGAAGTTACCATATCAAGGGATATAGACATGGTACTGTTTAGATATCAGGACAGTGGTGTTTAAAGCACAGAAACCAATAGATGATTATGCGAGTTATCGATTTTTGACAGAAGAGGAAATGGAGACAGTGTTTCCTGACATTCACTTCCACTCACAGTTACTGTAGCTCACATAATTACTGTTGCAAAAACTTCTATCTTCTGAATCCAAATCTATCACCCCAGTATTCATGGACTCAGCCCATGAATAGTGTCACTTAGAAAGCCCAGTGACCCTTTCTAATTAAATAGCAGTCTCTCTTCCCATCCCATTGAGAATAACTCATATACTTTCATATTTAAGCCAGCCCCAGCACACAGGAAGTGATCATTCATAATACAATGACATTGTAGCAATGGCAATATCATATTCACTTATCTGGCTGCAGGGAATCTTTGAATGATAGTGACTTTGATTGCTAAGAGAAAAACAAAGAATCACCTGCTTGACTATCTGTCTGCCTCGAGAGACCCCTAAATCTGGTTTGTTAAAGGTATTTAAAGAGATGGGTTCCTTCAATCCAATCAAAGACTCCTACTACTCTGTTGTTAGGACACATAGTAAAGAGAGCAATCATAATCTTTGTTGACAAGTCAATGTGTCTCCTAGATCAGGAATGCTATATGGAATATGTAAGGTGTTTCCCCTGGGTATTGAGAGCCTCATTTGCAAGTGGAGTTATGAGATCACTGTTCAAGATTAAGTGTGCAGTTACAATGCCCCTCTAGGGTACCTGGTTTCACAGTGTAGTACCATCATGGATGTCTGCCCTCCTTCCAGTTCCTTCCTCTTAGGACTTCTGGGGATACTGAAAACTCATTTTTTGAAAACTTACCGTGAACAAACCTTTAAGAATGACCTATAACAAATGACAAGGCAATTATGCCACATGGTATTAAAATTATTGCAGGCCAACAATTATTCTATTCTTACAGGCAACATGTATCAGTGACAAAAGAAGAAAGGCTTTGGATGTGATAATCACCAGTGATTTTAGAATCCATCATCAAAAATAGAATGGCTTTCCAGGTGGCTCAGTGGGTAATGGCTGCTGGCTGCAATGCAGGAGGCAGGAGTTGCAAGTTTGATCCCTGGGTTGGGGAGATTCCCTGGAGGTGGGCATGGCAACCCACTCCAGTAGTCTTGCCTGGAGAACCAGGTAGACATAAAGGAGCCTGGAGGTTATAGTCCATATGGAGGCAAAGAGTCAAACATGACTGAAGTGACTGAGCATACATACACATCAACAATAGAAAGTACCCATCTGACACAGACTTAAAAAAAAATATATATATATATATATATATTTTAATTGAAGGGTAATTCCAATATTGTATTGGTTTCTGCCATACATCAACATGAATTAGCCATAGATATGCATATACTTCCTCCCTCTTAAACCACTCTCACACCTCCTTCCTCATTCCAACCCTCTAGATTGTAACAGAATACCAGCGTTGGGTTCCCAGCATCATGTTGCAAATTCCCACTGGCTATCTACTTTACATATGGTAGTGTATATGTTCCAACACTACTGTCTCAAGTCTTCCCACGGTATCCTTTCTCCACTGTGACTATAAGTCCATTTTTTATGTCTGCATTCCTTTACTGCTCTACAAATAGGATCATTAGTACCATCTTTCCAGATTTCACATATATATATATATATATATTCACACACACATTAATATGGGGCTTCCCTGGTGGCTCAGATGGTAAAGTGTCCGATTGGAATGCGGGAGACCTGGGTTCAATCCCTTGGTTGGGAAGATCCCCTGGAGAAGGAAACAGCAATCCACTCTAGTATTCTTGTTTGGAGAATTCCATGGACAGAAGACCCTGATAGGCTACAGTCCATGAGGTCACAAAGAGTCAGACACAACTGAGCAACTTCACATTCATTAATAAATGATATTTGTTTTTCTCTTTCTGACTTACTTCCCTCTGTAAACAGTCTTGCAATGAATATTGTGGTACATAAGTATTTTTTGGTACACATGTCAATTATGGTTTCCTGAGGGTATATGCGCAGTAGTTGGATTGCTGGGTCATATGATAGTTATATTCCTAGATTATTAAGGGCTCTCTATACTGTTCCCCCTAGTGGCTGTGTAAATTTGCATTCCCACCAACAGCGCAAGGGGGTCCCTTATTCTCTTTTTTTTGACCCACCTAAAGGATCATAATAAACTGTGGAAAATTCTGAAAGAGGTGAGAAGACCACCTGATCTGCCTCTGGAGAAATCTGTATGCAGGTCAGGAAGCAACAGTTAGAACGGAACATGGAACAACACAGTGATGGAATTCCAGTTGAGCTGTTTCAAATCCTGAAAGATGATGCTGTGAAAGTGCTGCACTCAATATGCTGGCAAATTTGAAAACCTCAGCAGTGGCCACAGGACTGGAAAAGGTCAGTTTCATTCCAATCCCAAAGAAAGGCAATGTCAGAGAATGCTAAAACTACTGCAAAATTGCACTCATCTCACACGCTAATAAAGTGATGCTCAAAATTCTCCAAGCCAGGCTTCAACAGTACGTGAAATGTGAACTTCCAGATGTTCAAGCTGTTTTTAGAATGTTCCTCATCTCAGAGGAACCAGAGATCAAATTGCCAACATCTTCTGGATGATCGAAAAAGCAAGAAAGTTCCAGAAAAACATCTATTTCTGCTTTATTGACTATGCCAAAGCCTTTGACTGTGTGGATCACAAGAAACTGTGGAAAATTCTGAAAGAGATGGGAATACCAGACCACCTGACCTGCCTCTTGAGAAACCTGTATGCAGGTCAGGAAGCAACAGTTAGAACTGGACATGGAACAACAGACTGGTTCCAAATAGGAAAAGGAGTACATCAAGGCTTGTTTACCTTCTATGCAGAGTACATCATGAGAAATGCTGGGCTGGAAGAAGCATAAGCTGGAATCAAGATTGCTGGGAGAAATATCAATAACCTCAGATATGCAGATGACACCACCCTTATGGCAGAAAGTGAAGAGGAACTAAAAAGCCTCTTGATGAAAGTGAAAGAGGAGAGTGAAAAAGTTGGCTTAAAGCTCAGCATTCAGAAAACGAAGATCATGGTATCCGGTCCCATCACTTCATGGGAAATAGGTGGGGAAACAGTAGAAACAGTGTCAGACTTTATTTTTGGGCTCCAAAATCACTGCAGATGGTGACAGCAGCCATGAAATTGAAGGACGTTTACTCCTTGGAAGAAAAGTTATGACCAGCCTAGATAGCATATTCAAAAGCAGAGACATTACTTTGCCAACAAAGGTCCATCTAGTCAAGGCTATGGTTTTCCCAGTGGTCATGTATGGATGTGAGAGTTGGACTGTGAAGAAGACTGAGTGCTGAAGAATTGATGCTTTTGAACTGTGTTGTTGGAGAAGACTCTTGAGAGTCCCTTGGACTGCAAGGGGATCCAACCAGTCCATTCTGAAGGAGATCAACCCTGGGATTTCTTTGGAAGGAATGATGCTAAATCTGAAACTCCAGTACTTTGGCCACCTCATGTGAAGAGTTGACTCATTGGAAAAGACTCTGATGCTGGGAGGGATTGGGGGCAGGATGAGAATGGGACGACAGAATGAAATGGCTGGATGGCATCACCGACTTGATGGACGTGAGTTTGAGTGAACTTCGGGAGTTGGTGATGGACAGGGAGGCCTGGCGTGCTGCAATTCATGGGGTCGCAAAGGATTGGACACCACTGAGTGACTGAACTGAACTGATCACATTTTTGTTAAGTCAGCCTTATATTAAGCAATGGTTTATATTGCTCACCATTGTCATGCATTGGGCACAAAGGCTTTGCTCACTGAGTGATGTGGAGATATAAATTGTCAGTCTTTCCACACAGCAGATTTTTAGTGTGATCAAAGAGTTTTAAATTTTTCAAACCTATGACTTGATAGTAGTCTTTTAAGATTTTATCATATGATAATAAGAGTCATATTCAAAAAATCACATGCTGACATACTCATAGCACTGTTATTTATCAGAGAAAATGTTTAGAAATGACATAAATATCTAACACAAGGAAACAGTTAAATTGTGTTACATACAGCAATATTGTAAAATATGCAGTTATTTAAAGTCATGTGTTAAAAAACTATTTGGGGTATAAGGAAATACTCATAATATAAAAGGCAAGACACAAGTATATATATTTCATCCCTTTAAAAAAAATCTGTTTCTTTTTCACTGAATAGGCATGCTAAAATATTAAAAGCAGGAAAATGAATAGTTTTGTGTGTAAGATAGATAATGGACACTCTGCAACATATATATCTGTATTTTTCAGGTTTTTTAACTTGAGAAAATATTTTTTTAAGAGGAAGAAACTGACCCTAACATTAAATCAAATCAGTTTCCTAGCCTAAAGGGCAAACTACGCTTGGACAGTATTTTTCCTGAGCAGCTAAGTCTCTCTTAAGATGTGGCAATTCCTATTTTATTAATAGAACTTTCCTTTTAAAAAAACCAAAAAACAAACAAACAATAAAAGCAACCAGGGGAAACTTGAGTTATCAGAATACTTAAAGGAATGTTTGGCTCACATTGTCATTCAAATTGGTTTAATTTCATTGAATTTTGTTTTATCTCTAGTAAAACATTTTGAAATGGTCCTATGAAAGACCCTCTACAACCAAGCTATTGGCTGATCAATTTGATTAGCAGTTAGGAATTATAAATGGAAGATAAAATGAGCCTTTTCTTGTTATACAGCCCTGGTAATAAATGGCAAGTACATATTTTTCTGAGGCTTTTATTCTTAGAAAGAAAGCAAAAGGATATAATAGGTTTTTTAAATACATGGCACATAATTTATTCTGACAAACAGATGTATTTTGCTGTTGCTATTATCATTTGATGAAGTACTTTAAAACTAGTCCAAGGTGGTCCATTTTCAGATATAATACATACAGTCCATCTAGCAGTTAACAAAATTTGGATGTGTAGCATAGAATGGTCATTATTTTTACTGAAAAAAATAAAGGCACTAATTACTTACAGACAAGATACTAGCACAAACAGATAAGCTTCAAAATGAAAAATTCTCAGTTTATGATAATTATGTTCTCTGCTTTGTTTTCAGAGACTGATAATTTGAGGCTTTAAAATCACCAGGAAGCCATTAATTGGAATTCTTCAATAAAAAATAAATTACATAGAAGTTCATGATGAGTTGTAAAAGCAAGAGAGACTGTATTATACAGTGAGCGACATTGCTTCACTATTTATAGCCTTGTACAGATATGTCTAACAGAAAACTGTAAAGAATTTGAGATGCGCAGATAGCAATTATTCACAGATCCAAACTATCTGCAGATATTTTAAATAACAGCTTTTAGCAGATCTCTGCACCAATAAAGGCAGGGCTTTGAGGCAGGGATTTGCTAAACATATTGCTGCTTATTTTTGACATCATCTATACCTTCCTAAGGGCTTCCCTGGTGGCTCAGTTGGTTATGAATCTGCCTGCAATGGAGGAGACACAGACTTGATCCCTGAGTCAGGAAGATCCCTGGAAAGAGAATGGCTACCCACTCCAGTATTCTTTCCTGGAGAATTCCATGGAGAGAGGAACCGGGTGGGCTATCGTCCATGGGGTTGCAAAGGGTTGGACATGACTGAGTGACTAACACACACACACACACACACGCCTTCCTAAGTCCATCTCATATTCCTTCCGGAGAACAGGTCTTCACATCACATGCCCAGTGCAGGACCCCATATAAGTGTAAAATATTCCTGTGTCCATTTTGGAGATGTGAATCTGGATATGGTACCTATCACTGTAGGTATGGGTTGCACTATCCATACAGGTTAGCTGAGCAGTCTCAGTTTTAAAACGTTATCTTTTTAATCTGTCTGAAGAAAACCAAATCACTGTAAATCTTAAATTACCATGCTCAGAGGTAGAGGTGAGGGTTAGGGAGGAGATGGGGGTGCCAGGATAGCCTCTTTGGGAAGTTCCAAGAGAAAAGTAGATCCACTCTGAGTAAGGGAAACAAGCAATTAACAGTGATAAGACCTTCATCCCTGGGTGAAGGCCAAGTAGTAGCCCATGTGTAGCCATCTATAACTGGATAGTTAGTGTGACTCTGAGATCTGGTTGCTTTGGGCCTCCCTCTCCTCTGTGTCAACATGGAGACACTGGCCTCAACTCAAGCCCATTGTATGAAGAAAGAGAGGGATTTTTATGATGGAAGCAAACAAAGAGCATCCTCTAGTGAAAAGAGAATCGTGGGACCTGGGGGTATAAGAAGGAAGTTGGGGCTCCCTTTCAGTTTTTTTTTGTTTGTTTGTTTGTTTTGCTTTTAGGATACATAAATCTGCCTACAATGCAGGAGACCTGGGTTGAGAAGATCCCCCAGAGAAGGGTTGGCTACCCACTCCAGTGTTCTTGCCTGGAGAATTCCACAGACAGAGGAGCCTAGCTAACTACAGTCCACAGGGTCACAAAGAGTTGAACACAATTGAGTGATTAACATTTTCGCTTTGCCTTAACCACTTAGTTGACGATTCTGTAGGGCACACCATGGTCTGCTCAGAATTGTGGGAGATTCAGGTAAAAACTACCTTAACAGATTAGGAATATGATGGGAGTTTGGGGAGAATATTCAGATGCACATGGAGGTGGCCTCTTGGTTCTGTGAAACAAATACAGATTTTATAATCTGTGATTGTCAGGATAGGCTTATGATAAGCTTCACTAGAGAACAATTCCCACATCTCAGAGGCTTGATACAACCAAGGTTGATTTCTTTCTCCTGTGTATTTAATATAGGTTGCCAGGAGAGTCTGCTCATCATAGTCTCTGAGGCTGAAGGAAACGCTCTCTTGACCACAGAGGTAAAAGAGAGTATGATGAAGTGTGCATTGACCACTCAGAATTAACATGTCTTTCCTGCTTACATTTTATGGATCAGAGCAAGTCACATGGTCACTCCTAGCTTCTATGTGAAACAGAGAAATACAATCTTGTCATGGATTTGGGAAAAGAGCTGGAATATTGTGAACCATCCTAATGAGTAGCTACCTTAGTTTCCTAGGCCTAAAGTAGAAATTATTGCAAATGTGGTGACTTAACATAAATTCATTCTCTTGCATTTCTGGAGGTCAGAAATCTAAGATCAGTTTCATTTGGCCAATATCAAAGTGTCGAGAGGGCCATGCTCCCTCCAGAAGCTCTAGGGGAAAATCTGTTTCCTGGTTTTTCCAGTGTCTGAAGTTGCATTTCCTGCATTTCTTGGCTGTGGTCTCTTCTTTCATTTCCAAAACCAGCAGTAGCCTCTTATTTCAGTCCCCACACTACTGCTGTCTCTGTAGTCAGTTCTCTGTCTACATCCCTCTTGTAAAGACATTTGTGATTCCAATTTGGGATGCTCCAAGATAATCCATGATACTCTCTTGATTTCAAGATCCTTAACTTAATTACATCTGACAATTCATTTTGTCATACAAGTTAACATTCAGAAGTTCCAGGTATAAGGACCTGGATGTCTTTGGAGGACATTATTTAATCCATCAGAGTACTGTAGAGTCAGGAGTCCTAGATATGATTCCCATATCCATTATTTACTGTCTCCTTAACCCTAAGGAAGTATAATTCTCAGGCTCAGGTTTTTTCACTTATAAAAGGAAGGTTAAAAATGCTTCCTGGGAGTTGTAAGGATTAAATTGTTCATCTACATGTAAATTTTCTATAATTTTTTTTAATTTTAAGATTTTCTTTCTATAGTCTAAAAGAAATTGTATACCTGTGAATATGCATATATTCAAATTCCTCTGGATTACCTGGATGACTGCTCTTAGGTTTGATATCTGGGTTTGCATTTATTTAAAATCATATAAGCACTCATGTATGTACATGCTAAGCTGCTTTAGTCATATCTGATTGTTTTCAATGCTATGGACTGTAGTCCACCAGGCTCCCCTGTCCATAGGATTATCCAAGCAAGAATACTAGAGTGGGCTACCATGCCCTCCTCTAGGGGATCTTCCCAACTTGTGAATCAAACCCTTATTTCTTATGTCTCCTGCATTGGCGGGTGGATTCTTTACCGCTAGCACCATCTGGGAAGCCATAAGCACTCATGATCACCTCTTAATATTGTTAATATTGTGCTTCTAAGACTTTATTGTGCAGCAGGTAAAGCTGCTATATTGGTAACTAATTCAGATCCGAAGGACCTAAGCTCAGAGATCTGATGAAGGAACTCGGAAGAGCTCAGAAGTATGCATTCTTTTTACCACTAAAGCTGATTTTCACTGGATGTTCTATAAACCTCCCTTTGAAAAATACCATGCTGGTAGGCATGTCTGGGTGTTGTTAGGTTATTATGTCCTTGTATCGAAATGAGAGTTCAGCTTCCTCCATGTCCATGCTCATGTATTCAGAGCCCATGTCAAGCTCTGCTTGATAAACAAGAGGATTTATATAGAGAGCAGAGGATTATTGAGGTTAAAAACCTATACAACGCAAAATAAACCAATGTTACCTACTTATGTGAATCAGTATGGTCCTTCATTCACAATTGCATATGGAAAATCAGGATCTGCAGATACATATTTTTACAAAATTAAGTGAATAACTACAAAGGAAAAAACAAAACAACTGATCTCAGGGGGGAACATTAAAAGTGCAAAGACAGAAGAGAAGGTTACATATACAAATTAATATGTTTAGAATGATTTAAGAAGGCACTGCTTCCATAATACATAAAATCATGCTACTATGAAAAATTAACAGAGGATGAGAAAGGGTTCTTGAAAATTAAAAATATACTTTTTGAAATTATAAAGGGGAAGCTAAATAATTGACTGGGATCACTTGCATTGATGATCTGGATGAGAAATCTGCATGTATCTCTCAGACCAGAAGCAAAAAAAAAAAAAGATGAAGAGATGGAAAACATGAGAGAAAAGTAAGAATAATAGAGAATAAATCCAAGAAGCTCAATGCATAAATAATAGTGGATATAGCAGGAGAAATAGAGAAAATCTTTTTAAATTTCTGAGCTGAAGAATATGTTTTCATTTTGAAAAGATTCATTTTTAAAATGAAGTTTCATTTTGAAAGTACCAAGCAGAATTGATGAGTTAAACCTAGTGAAACATATTCTTAAAATTGCAAGAATATAGATATAAAAATTCTAGAGTCTTCTGGGGTGGTAGGCAGAGGACAAGAAGAAAGTCATACATAAAGAGATGAGAAGCAGATTGGCACCAGGCTTATTACTTGCCACACTGATAGAGGACAATGGAACAACGTCTTAAGTGTATAGAGTTAAACTAACGTTCAAGTGAGACAGTGAAATACAGACTCTTCAGTCTGTGTTTAGAAAATAAATATTTTCTAAATATTTAAATATTTAGAAAATAAATATTTAGAAAATAAATCAGCACACATGGAAGTAGTTATTGATACATATACTAAACGAGATAAGATCACAGTATGCTGGTGGTGAAGTAGTGAGTAAGGAATTGGTGGTTTCTGGTAATGAAAAAAATAAAATCCTGCTAAGAATTTTTTATTTTGGTGTGTGAAAAGAGATTAATTGTGATAAAATCTACATGTTGATAGAAAACTTTATATTTAAAAATGTGGCTTAAGTATTAGATGGTTCAGTTCAGTCTCTCAGTCCTGTCTGACTCTTTGTGAGCCCATTGACTGCAGCATGCCAGGCTTCCCTGTCCTTCACCAACTCCTGGAGCTTGCTCAAACTCATGTCCACTGAGTCAATGATGCCATCCAGCTATCTCATCCTCTGTCATCACCTGCTCTTCCCGATTTCACTCTTTCGCAGAATCAGAGTCTTTTCAAATGAATCAGTTCTTCGCATCAGATGGCCAAAGTATTGGAGCTTCAGCTTCAGCATCAGTCCTTTCAATGAATATTCAGGACCGATTTCCTTTAGGATGGACTGGTTGGATCTCCTTGCAGTCCAAGGAACTCTCAAGACTCTTCTCCAACACCACAGTTCAAAAGCGACAATACTTCAGCACTCAGCTTTCTTTTTAGTCCAACTCTCACATCCATACATGACTACTGGAAAAACCATAGCTTTGACTAGATGGACCTTTGCTGGCAAAGTAACGTCTTAGCTTTTTAATATGCTGTCTAGGTGGTCATAGCTTTTCTTCCAAGGAGCAAGCATCTTTTAATTTCATGGCTGCAATCACCATCTGCAGTGATTTTGGAGCCCCCCAAAATAAAGTCTGTCACTGTTTCTATTGTTTCCCCATCTATTTACCATGAAATGATGTGACCAAATGCCATGATCTTCATTTTCTGAATGTTGAGTTTTAAGCCATGTTTTTCCCTCTCCTCTTTCCCTTCATCGAGAGACTCTTTAGTTCTTTGCTTTCTGCCATGAAGGTGGTGTCATCTGTGTATCTAAGATTATTGATATTTCTCCCAGCAATCTTGATTCCAGCTTGTGCTTCATCCAGCCCAGCACTTTGCATGATGTACTCTGCGTATAAGTTAAATAAACAGGGTGACAATATACAGCCTTGATGTACTCCTTTCCCATCTTGTAACCAGTCTGTTGTTCCATGTCCAGTTCTAGCTGTCGCTTCTTGACCTGCATATAGATTTCTCAGGAGGCAGGTAAGGTGGTCTTGTATACCTAATCTCTTTAAGAATCTTCCACAGTTTGTGATCCACAGTCAGAGGCTATTTCCCTTCATCGAGAGACTCTTTAGTTCTTTGCTTTCTGCCATGAAGGTGGTGTCATCTGTGTATCTAAGATTATTGATATTTCTCCCAGCAATCTTGATTCCAGCTTGTGCTTCATCCAGCCCAGCACTTTGCATGATGTACTCTGCGTATAAGTTAAATAAACAGGGTGACAATATACAGCCTTGATGTACTCCTTTCCCATCTTGTAACCAGTCTGTTGTTCCATGTCCAGTTCTAGCTGTCGCTTCTTGACCTGCATATAGATTTCTCAGGAGGCAGGTAAGGTGGTCTTGTATACCTAATCTCTTTAAGAATCTTCCACAGTTTGTGATCCACAGTCAGAGGCTTTTGTGCAGTTAATAAAACAGAAGTAGATGTTTTCCTGGAACTCTCTTGCTTTTCTGATGACCCAAGAGATGTTGGCCATTTCATCTCTGGCTCTTCTGCCTTTTCTAAATCCTTCTTGAACATCTAGAAGTTCACAGTTCACGTATTGTTGAAGCCTGGCTTGGAGAATTTTGAGCATTACTTTGCTAGCATTTGAGATGAGTGCAATTGTGCAGTTGTTTGAACATTCTTTGGCATTGCCTTTCTTTGGGATTAGAATGAAAACTGACCTTTTTCAGTCCTGTGGTCACTGCTGACCATTAGGAAAAGGGTTTAGAACTTTGAAAGCATTAGCAAGAAAATGCTATCATTTTAACAAAAGACAAAAGAAAAAAAAACCTAAGAAAACAAGAATATATGGCTCATTAAAGTATAAATGCAATGAAAGGGCTGTATCTCAAAGTATCAATAAGTGCATTATTTGAATGGATTACATTTACCTTTTAAAATAAAATTGCTTTCTAATTTTCTAAGAATAATGATCAGCTAGATGTTATATAGATATATCAAAACAATATAAGAGAATAATAAAAAGGATTGAAAAAATACCAAGGAATGCAGTTATAAAGGAAAACATTTCTATATTAATATGACAAAATTAAATTAAAAATACATGCTTTAGATCCAACAAAGAAGACTATCATATATTCATTCAGCAAGGATATCCAATAATCATGAATTTTTGTGCATCTGAAAATAGACCTTTGAAATATACATAAAGATAAACTTTTTACTAAGCAAGGAGAAAGTGGAAATCTGTAAACAGAGATAAAAAAATTTAACATGTCTCTCTCTTAAATAAAAAAGTGGGCAAAAGTTAAGTGACATTATGCGATTTAAAAAATATAATAAAAAGGTTTGGTTTTATATCTCCATATAGATGTAAAATTATTTTCATGTTGGATATAAGTGTAGTAGATATAAATGATAACACAATAAATAGAAAATGTATGTTCTTTTCAATGAAACATTTAAAAATTTAATAATATATTCAGTTCAGTTGCTCAGTCGTGTCCGACTCTGCCACCCCATGAGCCACAGCACGCCAGGCCTCCCTGTCCATCACCAACTCCCGGAGTCCACCCAAACGCATGTCCATTGAGTCAGTGATGCCAGCAAACCATCTCATCCTCTGTTGTCCCCTTCTCTTCCTGCCCTCAATCTTTCCCANTGACTAGTTTTCTGTGAGTATGGTTTCAGTGTGTCTGCCCTCTGATGCCCTCCTGCAACACCTACCATCTTACTTTGGTTTCTCTTACCTTGGGCATGGGGTATCTCTTCGCAGCTGTTCCAGCAAAGTGCAGCCGCTGCTCCTTACCTTGGATGAGGGGTATCTCCTCACCGCCGCCCTTCCTGACCTTCAGCGTGGGATGGCTCCTCTAGGCCCTCCTGCGCCAGTGCAGCCACCGCTCCTTGGACGTTGGGTTGTTCCTCCTGGCTGCCACCCCTGGCCTCAGGTGTGGAGTTGCTCCTCCTGGCCGCCACCCCTGGCCTCTCTCATAAAGACTATCCAAGAGATACCCCAAGACATGGAAAAATCAACAAAGCATTTTATTAAAAAAAAATATATATATATATATATAAGCAAATGCAGAACAATATATATAGTATGATTCTTATGTTAAAACAAGACACAAATTAAACCAATGTATATAAATAGAGAAAAACTTGAGAGAAACATACCAAAGTGATAAACATGGTTACTTTGATGAGGGAAATGGGATTGGAGTGCAGAAGCAAGGATATTACTCTATATATTGAATTTTTGATTAATAATCATAACTAACTGTATGTGCTTTTTAAAATCACCAAATTGCATTCAAATTTTAGTTGTATAAAATAATTAAAACATCAAAGGAAGAGGGTCCTCATTTATAAAATCCTTTCACTGATCCTGCTACATCAGGTAGAAATACATATTTCCTCTGTGGAGGAGGGCTATTTGTCAGTTATTCAGGTCATGTGCAAACCATTCCTTCTGAACATGTAGCTTCCTTTACTGGGATTCTGGATCCGGGAGCATCCTTAGATGTTTGTTTGAGTTTCTTTAGTAATTTTTCTACCAGAAGGAAATGCTCTGTTCAGTTGCTTTGTTCTTATATCAAGTTTATCTCTATTCTAAAATGATTAAACTAGCTACTGATTGGTTTATGTAATGAATCCATGCAAGCCAAAGTTATGGTCCCCTGAATTCTCAGTATTGAACTCTTTTGCTTGCCACCTCTTCCAATGCCTAGGTCAACAGAACGCAACCAGAAGCTTTTCATAATATTAAAAATGTACTGCCAATTTTTCCATAACGTAAATGTGACAAATTCATATCTTTTTTGGGAATGACAGAGCTAGTCTGATTTTATGGAGACAGGATAATGATGTCAAGATAGGATAAAACAATATTGGCCAGCGTCTGTGAACATGTTTTAATGTCACGACAGACTGGGGCAGAGTTGGGGACAATGCCACACAATAAAAATATTGGGTCTCCGAAGGCACAGAAACAGCTCATAATTCTTGGTGAATAAAACCCACGTAAATCATATGAAATCAGTTGATAAGAGATTCCCCAGCAGATTAAAAATTCTCTTCCCCTTCATTAATGAGCGGCTGTAGCCCAGAGTTGATTGTTGACAAGGTTTATTTTGATAAATGTCTTCTTAGTCACTGAAAATAAATTTGCCATAATGAGACATTATTTTCTATTTCTTCTATCAAGTTTATATTTCTGTGTTGCCTCTGGGGAGGTGGAAGAGAGAACTGATAACTCTGGACCAGGAATTTCTTCTTCATATCTAAACTGTTTACACTATACTCTGTCCTCCTTCACAGATTTTACCTTCAGGAAACTAACAACATTACACGCATGCAAACCCATGCAATCGTGTATTACAGGAGACCTGAAACACTGGACGAGGGATAGCAAATAGATACCCTTGGACTTTGAATTCTGTTTTAGATGATGTTCCCTGTCAAGCAGGCTCTGAGGTGGAGATTAGCATGAAGGAAGTTAACTGGGGAATCAACTTCTCAGAACAAGACATAGAAGAGGGAAGGGAGCAGAGCTGGTTCAAAGGAGTGGCAGGACTATAATGCGGTGACAATAAAGCCCTCATCTGATCTCTTGGAGCACTCTGCAGCTGGGATGGTCCTGCAGAGTGGTCTCCAGTTGGTTCAAGGGGAAGACTCTTTAGAACTTGCATTGAATGTGGGTGTTTCAGGGACAGGACTTGATGAGGTGGCTCTTTTCAGCCAGGGACTCTCGGAAGGGGTTTCCAGCTGTCACTCGCCACATCCCCAGCAGCTGGGGAATTGTGTAACTCTATGAAGAGGGCAGGACCTGGGCACCACAGAGTCTACTCCCTGTCTAGTTAGTTAATGCTTTTGCTAACTTCTCCTGAGTTCTCACTTGAATGCTTATTGGAATATCATTGCATAATCTATTATCTCAGTTAAGTCACTCCACCTCTATGTAGAATGCAAAGGTGGAACTCATGACTAGATCATCCCACCTAGGAACTCTGTGTACTAAGGATATTCTTGGGCTTCCCTGATGGGTCAGATGGTAAAGGAACTGCCTGCGGTGCAGGAGACCCGGCTTTGATCCCTGGATTGGGAAGATCCCCTAGAGAAGGAAATGGTACCCCACTGCAGTATTCTTGCCTGGAGAATTCTGTGAACAGGGGAGCCTGGCAGGCTACAGTCCATGGGGTCACAAAGAGTCAGACACGACTGAGTGACTAACACACATACACACAACACACACACACGAATTTTCTTACTGGAGTGTTTTAAGCATGACAATTTAAAATAGAAGTGCAAAAGGTAATGTAGTTTCTCCTGTCTTTGGTGGACAAGCCCACTTCATTCCTTTTTCATGCTTTTGTTTAAACCTCTCATGGGTGACTAGGATGAAAGGAGGTCACAGGCATCTTTGACAGTCTGATATTTTCAGGAATAGTTCCAAAATTTATTTAAGTACTGATTGTCTTCTATGCATATGAGAGAGAAGAAAAAAAAAAGTCTTCAGAAATAACAGAATTAAGCATGCTCTATTTTGTAGCCTTGTAATGACCTCCAGCAAATCCCTGACCTACTTCTGAAGGCCTTGAGTCCACTTGCATGAACACAATGTCTTAAAAGCTGACTCGGAAATCAAAGTAAAAAACTGGCACCGTCCAAGTAATGGAGCAGGGAGGGATGTCCTGTGCTATTTGGTAGAAAAGACAAAATTTAAAATAGAATAAAAATTGCCTCCAGTCATTTAATTTGGAGGGAGCACAGGAATTGTACAGCATTTGAGTCTGATAGTAGCTTGAATTAAAAGAACTAATCTGCAATGGATTTTCTTCTTATGCTGATCCTGTTGGAAACAGATATTTCTCCAGCTATATTAACGCCTAGAGGCAGTAACTCCTGCCTGCCCACAAGAGGTTAACTAGTAAGCAGTGCTCTGTGAAGATTCCCAAATGTTCTGTGTCAGATTCTTATTCTTCCTGCTGCAACTGATGCTGTCACTGGTCAGCAGAAACAGGGTTTTTGCTGTTTTACTTTAGAAGGTAAATTTCACAGCAAGAGGCCAGAAGAGATTATGTTAGAGAAGTCTTGGACTTACCTGATCCAAGAGTTATTCTTTTGCACTACAAGAGAGGCTCAGGGAGAATGACTTTTCTACCCTCTCAGTCCTGGTGTAAGTCACTTATATGCTCTAGCAACATTTCCCACTCTGTGGCTTTTTTAACACTAGCCTTGTGTCTGACTTCAGTAAAGCTCTTTCTGTAAATAAATTTGGGAAATACAATTAATATTTCCTATACCCCTTTCTTGCAGATTCACAGTGAATATCGGCACGTGAAAAGAGCATGTGCTCCTGACATCAAAGAAAAATCCTGGTGAATCCAGATTGTTTGTCTTCCTTAATTTGTGTCCCTCCTCCCTCTTCCCTCATTTGGTCACACATTCATAATTCCCACAAAATGTACTGCAGACCAGTTTGGGAAATGCTGTTTGAGCTGAACTGTCAATCAAGGTCAAAGGGCACTCCAGTGCTCTTCTTAGAAGTCTAACCTGTCTGCCTCCTCCAGGAATGCTCTGAGCACCCTGTGAAGGAGTCAGGTTAAGTGACTTCTCAAGGTTGATAGTCAATCTCCTCTTGCCTTCCCTCTTTTCCCTTTCCTTTCCCAGCCTTCTCTTCCCTTTTCCACCCCTCCCTCTTTTTCCTTTAAGCCATAATATTTCTTTCACAGCAGAGGATCACCCCAGCTTGGTTATAAACTCTTAATATGTCACAAAAATCTTAGGTCTCCACTCTGCTGTGCTCACAGTAAACTTTCAAGAAATACTGATGGATAATTGAGGAACTCAAAGCAATGGATTAGATGACAGAAAAAATTGAAAGAATTTATCCCTAAGAGTGTGTATGGTTAAAAACGTGCCTGATTCAGAGGCAGGAGAGTCTTGAGGATGGGCAGTAGCCTTGGGCAAGGCTGTGTCATCTTCCTGGAGCTCAGTCCAGGAAGCGTGGGATTCATAGCAGCCCAATTGGGATCCACAGTGACGTCAAACGCAGTCAATACGTGTGGATAGTGATGTATTCCCCTGGAGCAATTCACAATCCATTTGACTACCTTTGTTCTTCTAGTCAAAAAGTTACAAGAAAATCTCATTACTTTCATCCCACCTCTAGTTTTTTTGTCCCCCAAGGATGCTATTCAATTCTAAAAGCCCTTGAGAAGCTCCCCAAGGTATACTGTTTCTTGCTTTTACTACATCCTCTGATTATAACTTTTTTTTTGATTCCTTAAAAATGCTATAATAGCCTTCTACTGTAAATAGTGACTACTACCCTCAGATTTAACTCTCCCAAAAGAAAGACACAAAAGCAACTCCAGTCTGAGGGTATAAGGAGGAGGTGGTGGCTATTATACCACTAGGATTTATATGGTATTATAAATTTCTATAAAAATGGGAATTACAGAGAATCTACTTGCCTTCCTGGTTACAACCTGGTTACTTTATAGAATATTCTACTTCTGTTCACTGTAGAGCATGGACAGGTTAAGATTTCTCTTTAGACGAATAGATCAACTGATAGAGATGTATAAGTTTTATATAGTCTAGGATTATTACATCAGCTTTTACTTTGTAAATATAAATGATATTTACTATAAGATCTGTATTTATTTTAAAAAAACAGAGCCTGTGAAAGCACCTGGAAATAGACATATGAAAGTATAAAATGTTCAAATTCCGTCAATATAATATTTTTTTCACAAACATGGTTATGAGAAATTTTAGTTGGTACTGTTTACCATAGAAAGGACATTTAACAAAGAAGATGCAGCGTTATGGAATTCAACTCTGGATTCTGCCAACAAAGGACCAGCATACCCATCTAATTTTTTTTCATTCTTAACATTTCAATCAACCAAATGACACATGTTGTCTGCCGTTTAATATAGTCTCCATATTCAAGGATCACTTCAGACTTTCAGGTTTACTTGATGAAGAGTTTGGACTGATGTCATCAGGGAATGCTTCCTGGTGGAGGCAGTATTTGGGCCTTGAATGGTGGTTAACATTTGGACAGAATTTCCTCAGTGGGAATGAGTGAGGAGTGTTTTTAGGCTTTCAGAATACCATCATGAATGGTGCAGAAATGACAAGAGCACTACTTTTGTCAGGGCAGTGCTCCAGTCATGGACTAAAGTGCAGTCCCTAAACAAAAAAGCCATGGAAAATAATGCTGGACATGTCCACTTAGGAAATTGCTGAGTGGTGATTTTGCTATCTTCCTATGGTCCAGCCACTTTTACCTTAGTATTTAATAAGCTGACCTATCCTAATCCATTGCGAGATATATCAGTAATTTGACTCAGGGGAAAATAACAAGTAGAGATTTTGTTGACCTACATTTGCTTTATGTAAATTAAAGCTGCTACTTTTATAATCATATGTGGTAAGAATCTTAGCATATCATGAAGTCTCCTATTGTCCGCTGCTGCAACTTAGGCATGAGTGGGCCAACTTGGCCAATTTGTGGGTAACATGAGGACCATATCCACTACATCCATCAGCATGGGTTCGAGGCCATCAGTCTTAGGGTGAATAAACCCAGCGCAGAGAGAGACTGTGCCAAAGCCTTCATCAGACAGGAGCCTGTGGTCTCATAGCTGTTCCTGGACTCTTCTCCTGATCCAGCCCTGATACATATCTGGGCCCTGAGATGACAGAGGCTATAAATACCTATACATTACATACTGGGGCTCAAAGAACATTGACTTTATTGTTCAGTTGCTCAGTTGTGTCCGAATCTTTGCGACCCATGAACAGCAGCTCACTAGGCTTCCCTGTCCTTCACCATCTCCCAGAGTTTGCTCAAACTCATGTCCACTGAGTCAGTGATGCCATCCAACTATGTCAAACTCTGCTGTCCTCTTCTCCTCCTGCCCTCAATTTCCCCAGTATTAGGGTCTTTTCCAGTGAGTTGGCTCTTTGCATCAGGTGGCCAAAGTATTGGAGCTTCAGCATCAACCCTTCCAATGAATATTCAGAATCAATTTCCTTTAATATAATGCCACACAAGGTGGAGAGAATGCTTTGCCACATATCTCTTCACTAGTAAAGGGAGCCGAAAAAGTACTATACTTAATATAGTAGCTGGAAAAACTGAAGCACAAAGAACAGCTCAGATACTGTGAGATACTCTGGAAGTTTCCAGAAGTACTTGAGGCATGGCTTCAGCACATGAAGAGGAGATATATACACACACATATATCTCCATCCATATATATAAGGGACTTCACTTCCTATCCAAGCTAACTGATGACTTGGGTAAACAGTGTCATTGCATTCTTTTGCATACCAGTGCAATTACTGAATTACTGGTAAGAAAGGAAGTGGCCTTATAGCTGCAAGACTCATTGTGTCAACACAAGAAATCCAGTGCCATATGCATGAACATCACCCTCCAGATGTACAGGGCCAGGGAGAAACATCTGAGAATCTCAGCTGTAGGTAACTGGTCTTGGAGCCATTGAAATATCAAATGGGTGATGTCTAGAGGAATGTGATTTTCTGTGATGAACCTAGTAGCCAGGGGAAGCAAGGATTAGTTAGAGCATATATTACAGGCCAGGAGGCTAAAGGGTGGAGTTTAATGCAGCCAGTGTTGCAGTTGAAATCAGAAAGCATTATGCTAATGCTCTGGCTCTCCCAATTAGTTACTATGTGCCCACAGACAAGTTTCTTTACTTTCTGAGCCCACTCCTCACATACTAAGTTGTCCATGAGATGAGTCGTGGTTTACCTCTCCTCCTCTTTAGTATCAACATTGCTAATTCTACTCAAATGTATTTCTTCCTTGTCCAGGCCTTATGAAGTCTTCTTACCTGAATTTGATCTGTCTCCAGCTATCCCTTTGAAAATATGAACACCTTGAAGAATATTCTAAGTTTTTCAGCTATTACCACAGGGAGATGCACAAGGAGGAAAGTATCAAGTATGTGAAAGCTTAGAAAGCAGTATTTTGCAAAAGGCTTTTCAGTAATTATTCAGTCTCTTCAAATTTAACTTTCCTGGCACCCTTACAGGTTCCCTGGGGACTCATCTATTTTTCCCCTGCAGGTCAGCCCTGCTCAAGCTTGTTCTCATGATATTAGTGTTTATGTGTGCCTCTCCCTTTTTTTCCCCTGTGGGCTTTTTTTTTTTTTTTTAGTAGCCACTAGAAGAGATAGGCGGTAAGTGCTCATAGTGTCATTATGGCCCAGGAAGCTCCTCCACAGGGAGCTCTGGGTTAGCCAGTTGCCTGGTCACATCTTCCTTCTTTGTGCAAGAAGCATGGAGTCCTATGCAGGGCAGTCATTACAGAGTCATATGATAGTTTCAGAAGCAGAGCTTATCACCTCTCCCTCCTATGGCCCTTGGAGTATTCTAAACTGAAATCAACTGAGTGTGAGCTCTGCACAAGAACTTAAAAAAGCAACCTGAGCCTGCAATCGTCTGTATGCCTTTAGGGTTGTGATGATATATATTCATGTGTATGTATGCATGTATACATATATATTTGATGAAAGTATTTAGAAAATCTATATGTGGGGTGTGGAGAGAAATGTTTCTAAACCTGTATTTCTACTCTTAGATAATGTAAGATAATCAGGCCAAACACATAGTAAGGGGCTAAGGAATGTTGGTTCATTTCCTGCTGAAATTAACTATAAATATGTAAGCAGGTCATATACATTGGGATTCCTGTTACATATTGCAATATATAATACAAATTCTAGGAAAAATATTGAAACATTATACTCAGTTCAAATTCTCAGGTTCCTCTTTTCCCCCTCTTTTTCCCCTCTCCCCTACTCTTCTGGTGGACTGGAGCTGATGCAGTTCCTGAACACAGATCATGTTCTCTCTTTTCCCTGTCCTTGATGCATTTCCATTTCTGTAGAGTGTGACCTGCTTCTGTATGTTGGTTAAGTTGCTTAGAACTTCATGGCCATGTGGATTTTCAGCAGGAAGTTATTTTTCTCTCCTTGTTTGACATGGTGGTGGTGGGTGCTTGGCAAAGGAATGTGAGAGCTCATTAGAGTTTATTGTATGGTGCAGCAGGGGGAGTAAAATTATAGAAGCCAGGGGGTGTGGGGGGAGAGGCAATTGCTAGACCAGGGCTGACACCAATAACTTTTTACGAGGGTGAGTCAAAGCATCGGGGAGGCTGGAACCAGGTTTCCACCTCTTGAACCTATTACTGTAGATCATGACACAGAATGGAAGGAAGGCAATCCTCTCTCAGGCTGGTGGAGAAAAAGCCTAAAGTTATGGAGACAGATGTCAAGGTATTTGAACTCCACTGTTGGTTAGGGTGGGTGGGGATACTAGGAGAAACCATTGTGTAGCAAATATAGTGAAAGTCAATACCTGACTGCCTAGAATAACGGGGGCAGGGCACATCCTTAGTGAATAAAATAGCTTGAGTGGGTGATTTCCAGACACTTGAGATGGTAGCTTCTTCTGTCTATTTTCATCTCCTTGTGTAAAGAAGGAATTAGTGGAATGCTCAACCTGCTAGAGAAATACGATAAATCTTGGACACAGAAAGCTTGAAAACTACCCTCTAAATGGAGACACTGTGATCCCCTCTTTATCAACTCTTTGGCCTTGAGAGCTGACAGCAAAGCGACATGAGCTGATCAAGACGTGATCTACAATGTTGATGAGGTTGGTCCAGCCTAACAACTCTCTGCCAGTTCCTCTGTGACTCATTTCTTCAGTCCCAGGAAGAGGTCACCAGGAGGGAAAGCATGGGTGGGCCAAAACTTGGCTCTTCTCTATGCCAGTAGCACGTGGATTTTTGCGTTTCCTACAGGTATCATTGACCTAGAACACTTTTAACCCCTCAGGTAGACTCAGTGTGTCAAGCATAAAAGAGAGAGCCATTTTCTTCAATAAAACAGGACAAGAACTACATGAGTAGAAACTTCTGATGTATGTCTTTATACTTCATCTCTTCTGATGTCAGTACTCTATGCATTCTTCTGTTCATTTGCTTACTTCTTGCTAACAATCATATTTTCCTGTGGATATTACTAGTAAAAATGTCAAGACTCTTTAAGTAAGATCTCTTAATCCAGAGGTCCCAAAACTTTTTGCCCCAGGAACCAGTTTTGCAGAAGATGGTTTTTGCACAGGACCGAGGTGGGGGTACTGGTCTGTGGCCCAGGGGCTGGCCCCCTGCCTTAACCCATCTGCATTGCCCATTTTATAAGACATCCCAACAGCAGCCACAGCCATGATGGAGAGCGTGTCTGTGGCATAGAAGGTGACAAGTTGTTAGCACTTATCTGCCACTGCCAAGTTGGCATGGCCTGTGAGCCAGCGCTCTAGCTGTGGTCAGCTTCAGGTGGACCACTGGAGGGGGTGGAGTGTGAGAAGAGAAGGGCTCTCTGAAATTTCTTGGAGCAGTACCCTGTCCTGTATCAAAAGAAAACTGCATTGTATGGGAGCCCAGTGAGGTTAGAGACACCCGTTGGGACTGGATGGCAGGCCTCTGCTTTCCACTTGCTCATTGTGTCTGCCTGGTGTGTGGTCACAGTGCTATTGCTCCATTAGGATTCTTAGAGAGTGAGCACTTCTTGGATGGCATTCGGTGTTCTTTTGTGCTGACCTGGAAACCAGCCTTGGTGAGGTTTTAATGCATGTGAAGAAGTGGCTGTGTCCTAGAGGAAGCATTGAAATGGAGCCGATTCCAAGGCCCTGGGGTCTGGATCTTCTGCCTTTAGCCTTCATTGACTTGGCATTTAAAAGTCTCATGTGATAAGTCTCCTGGAGACAGTGGTGGATTGGGCCCCTCTGCGGATTATCAGGAAAGCCATTGGCACCCCAGCAGTGTTCCTGCCTGGGTTGAGGGCAGTGGGAACAGTGCACGTGAACTTGGCAGCATCCTCTCTCTGAGCACCAGACCCTGCTCTTCTCATCCTAGGCTTGGGACCTTTGCTTTGGGCATGCTCCCAGACAAAAGGTTTTCTCTTGTGGTTGTCATAGACAAAACCAGCAAGGAAGGGCGTCCCCTGGAAACATTTATCCTCAGATGGCCCTGTTTGTCCTCAAGCTGTCTCCTCTTCCTAGCTACTTTTCCTACAGAGCAACATGCTATAAGATCCTTTTTTTCTAGGCTCTCTCTGACCTTTATTTTAAGTATCTTGTGACATGTGTACATGTGTTTTTATTGCAAACTGCTTCAAATCCATTTGGATATGGATGGTATACAAATTATAAATAAATAAATACATGATAAAGAGAGGATCTCTTCCCTGCCAGCTCGTCGTTGCTTAAAAAGCAGCAAGTTTGCACTTGCGTGACTCTGCTTTTGCTGGGCCCCATGCCGGCAGCCAACAGGAGTGAAAACAAAATCTGTCCCTTTCAGCACCACACATTCTCTCCTGAGCCTAGGGGAAGAGGTGGCAAGTATCATTTGCCAATCATGAACCAGATAGCCTTTCCTTGACTGAATCCCACATCTTTAATGAAATTCTACCCACTAAATAAGATACCCACAGCTTTTCTTAGCAGGTACAAAACATCTCCATCTCATCCCATGCCCACAGTTCTACCCAGCTCCCTGGCTTCCTGTCCTGTTCTGCTCCTCTGCCTTTTCCCTAGGAAACTTATTTTTCTCATAAGCAAATGCTACCCCATCCTTAATTTATCCTACACATGAATCTCTCAATGCCTGCTTTAATGAAATCTAGTCTTCCCTTGAATTTCTATTACTTCCGAGAGGGCATTTGTTTATTGCTTTGATAGTTCCTGTATTCATCTCTTGCTTACTCCTTATCTTGCTGACTCTCTCTTTCAAATGATGAACCTCGAAGCCATCTCTACTGTTTTCATTTTGATCAGAGGACAACTGGGCCTGTTGAATTGAGGCTGTTGGAGTCGTTCTGGGCGATTCCTCCATTGAAATCTTTTATTTGGGCTTTCATTTCTCCTCTCTGTTTTAGTTGCTGTCTTCCTCTTCCCAAGGCTAGAGATTCAGCCTTCAGCTAGAAATTCAGGATTTCATTCGTTCTCTACTGCTCCACTTCCTTGCCCCCATTCGTTAGCCCTTTTCTTTCCATGACTTGATCTACTTCTTTAAGTTTTATTCCTACCTTTAGTCTTAAAAAATATTAATAAAATAGTAACTCATTTTGCCTTGTTACTTCCACAGGCCATTTTTCTCAAGCTCTTTTTCTTTTCATTAATTAGCCTTTTGGAAGGAACTGACTATATGTTGATAGCCCTGCCTACTTCATCACCTTCATGCCATTACTATGTGACTCCCAATACCATAACTACAAAGAAATACCTTTCCTAAGAATTCTTCATAATCCCTTATCTGCCACATGCAAGTGGCTCTTCCCGCCTCATGTTCTATGGAATAGTTTTCGCCCCTTTCTCTGCACTTGCTTTCCATGTGTCCTTTAGGTCCTGCTGCCTCTAAAACTGGTCCTCTTGCATGTCATTTGCTGCTTCTTTGAGTCTGTCTTCTTTTCTGAAATTTTCAGTTTTTGAATCTCAGTGTTCTACTTGAAAATTTCTATTTAAGGTTCTATCCCATTAGAACCTCAAACTCCCTTTTCCTCCATTCTTTACTGGAGGGAAACAATTGGCTTTGTTTCACCTTCTTTCAGTTTCTGTGAGCTTTCAGTTCCTTTCTTCCATATTTCTTACATTGATAGATATTGTGAATATTGATAGATATTGTGAATATCCCTCACCAGTGTTTCTTACATTCCTTCTCTTTCTTTCTTCTCCCATTGTCAACTCTGTTTCAGATATCTCTGCCTCTCCCGGAAACTATCCACTGAATATTATGGATATTTGGAGGGCAGATTTCATTTGGAGCCTGAATCAATGACATACAGATGATTCTCTTCTACACCCTGCTACATAGCTATGCATATGTAGACCATGAAAAAAGCAGTTATGCATTCCTGATGATGGTGTTGTGCTGAAAGATAAAACTTTATTTTGCTTATGTTAGGTTTTACAGGAAAATGGTATTTTTTTAAACTGAGGTTGTTCTGTGCTGCTGTGTTTACTCAGAAAGAACCAAGTTAATCAAGAGTAACTTGGAGTAGGCAGAGATTGGAGTTTGAACTCATGGAGAAACCCAGAAAAGGAGATGCCCTCAGAAGACAAGAGAATGCAGGAGACATTTCACCAGTGGTAGGCTGCAAATAATACAGGGAAGAAAATCTTAATGGAGTTCATTAAAACATTGCTTCTAAGCCCCCAAATATCTTCATATCATATTTGACATGTTAACACTATATATAAAGTAAATAAGGAAGAAAAAAACATGGAAATATTAGAGACCATGTTTGTTAAAGAGCAAGAAAACTCATGCAATCAGAAGCTTTATTTTATAAAAAAAATGTATATACTTTGCCTATGTATTTGTATGTAGTTTATTTACATTCATTTTATTAATGTCTATGTTGCTTTATGGATAATTGTATCTGAATATGAAAGAGCAGGCCATTTATACACACACACACACACACACACACACAAAAACTTTATTTTGCTTATGTTAGGTTTTACAGGAAAATGGTATTTTTTTAAACTGAGGTTGTTCTGTGCTGCTGTGTTTACTCAGAAAGAACCAAGTTAATCAAGAGTAACTTGGAGTAGGCAGAGATTGGAGTTTGAACTCATGGAGAAACCCAGAAAAGGAGATGCCCTCAGAAGACAAGAGAATGCAGGAGACATTTCACCAGTGGTAGGCTGCAAATAATACAGGGAAGAAAATCTTAATGGAGTTCATTAAAACATTGCTTCTAAGCCCCCAAATATCTTCATATCATATTTGACATGTTAACACTATATATAAAGTAAATAAGGAAGAAAAAAACATGGAAATATTAGAGACCATGTTTGTTAAAGAGCAAGAAAACTCATGCAATCAGAAGCTTTATTTTATAAAAAAAATGTATATACTTTGCCTATGTATTTGTATGTAGTTTATTTACATTCATTTTATTAATGTCTATGTTGCTTTATGGATAATTGTATCTGAATATGAAAGAGCAGGCCATTTATACACACACACACACACACACACACACATTGTATATAGCATATCCAAAATCTAGCAAAGTTCTCCTTAAGCTAGCACAAGAAAATCTATGGAAGAAGTAGACATATATATGTATGCACACACACATATATGTATATATGCATATACTTTGGCCACCTCATGCGAAGAGTTGACTCATTGGAAAAGACCCTGATGCTTGGAGGGATTGGGGGCAGGCGGAGAAGGGGACGACCGAGGATGAGATGGCTGGATGGCATCACGGACTCAATGGACGTGAGTCTGAGTGAACTCTGGGAGTTGGTGATGGACAGGGAGGCCTGGCGTACTGCGATTCATGGGGTCGCAAAGAGTCGGACACGACTGCGCGACTGAACGGAACGGAACGGATACATACGATACATACAGTGTACACACACATATACATTATATATATGCACTGCTGTGTATTGCATACACGTGTGTGAATGTATGTATGTATACACACTATATATAGTGTGTGTGTGTATATATATATAAGTACGCATGCATACATACATACTTCTGCTGCTTCTACAGATTTTCTTGTGCTAGCTTAAAGAGAACTTTGCTAGATTTTTGGACATGCTAAAGAGGCACCACTAACCCAGTGATACAAAACAGAAATAAAAGTGAAGCACTAAAGAATAGTAAATGGCCTCCTTAAATCTCTATTAAATTAATAGAGACTGTATTAAATTTAGGGTCCTTGCTGCTGCTGCTGCTAAGTCGCTTATTAAATCTTTTTATTGGTAAAATTTGCCATTTTAATTGTTTTTGAAGTATACAATTTATTGGCATTAATTACATTCACAATGTTGTGCATTCATTTACTATCTATCTCCAGTTTTTTCCTCAATCCAAATGGAACATCTATAACCATTAAGCAACAACTCCTCATTCCTCTCGCCCCCTCCATCCCTTATAACATCTAATTTACGTTCTATCCCTATGAATTGTGTATTTTAAATATTTAAAATAAGTGAAATTATACAATATTTGTGGAGAAGGCAGTAGCACCCCACTCCAGTACTCTTGCCTGGAAAATCCCCTGGATGGAGGAGCCTGGTAGGCTGCAGTCCATGGGGTCGCTAAAAGTCAAACACGACTGAGCAACTTCACTTTCACTTTTCACTTTCATGCATTGAAGAAGGACATGGCAACCCACTCCAGTGTTGTTGCCTGGAGAATCCCAGGGACGGGGGAGCCTGGTGGGCTGCCATCTGTGGAGTCGCACAGAGTCAGACATGACTGAAGTGACTTAGCAGTAGCAGTAGCATACAATATTTGTCTTTTTGTCTCTAGCTTATTTCACTTAGCATCTTTTTAAAGTTTATAATGTTTCAGCATGTATTTGAACTTACTCCTTTTATGATTAAATGTTTTAATATTTCATTGTTGAGTGTACAGTTGGCATTCTATATCTGTGGGCTCTACATCCTCAGATGTATCCACTATGGATCAAAAATACAAAGAAGGAAAAATTCCAGAAAGTTCCAAAAAGAAAGTTGAATTTGTTGCATTCCCTGGTGGCTTAGTGGTAAAGAATCCACCTGCTAAGACAGGAGATGCAGATTCAATCCCTATATTGAGAAGATCCCCTGGAGAAGGAAATGGCAATCCACTCCAGTATTCTTGCCTAGAGAATTCCATAAACAGAGGAGCCTGGCAGGTTATGGGATCCATGGGGTTGCAAACATTTCAGACACGACTGTGACCAAACAACAGCAAGTAACTATTTACATAGCATTCACATTGTATTAGGTATTATAAGTAATCTAGAGATGATTTAAAGAATACAGGAGGTTGTACATAGGTTATGTGCAAATAGTACTTCATTTTATATAAGGGACTTGAGCTACAGTGGGTTTTGCTATCCACAGGGGGTCCTGAAATCCACCCCCTGAGGATACTGATATGTCATATATTTAACCCATGGATGAATATTTTGGGTTATTCAGTTGTGTCCGACTCTCTGTGACCCCATAGACGGCAGCCCACCAGGCTCCCCGTCCCTGGGATTCTCCAGGCAAGAACACTGGAGTGGGTTGCCATTTCCTTCTCCACAAACATTGACACATAAGTATTTGTCTCAGTCCCTGTTTTGAATTCTTTTGGTCTATATATTAATACTTTGGAGTGGAATTGCTGGGTCATATTTCATGTATAGCTTTTTGAAGAACTACCAATTTGCTTTTCATAAGCAGCTGCATCATTTTTTATTTCCATCAGCAATATATGAAGATTCCAACTTCTCCACACTTGTGGTTTTCTGAGTTTTAAAATTTAATTAATAAATGACGTGTATGAAGTGGTATCTCATTGTCATTTACATTTGCATCCCCCTGCTCAGACGGTAAAACGTCTGTCTACAATGTGGGAGATCTGGGTTCTATCTCTGGGTCAGGAAGTTCCCTGGAGGAGGAAAAGTCAACCCATTCCAGTACTCTTGCCTAGAAAATCCCATGGACGGAGGGCCTGGTGTCCATGGGGTAGCAAAGAGTCAGACACGACTGAGAGACTTCACTTTCACTTCAGTGATTAAGGATACTGAGAATTTTTCCCGTGATTGAGTATTTGTATATCATCTTCTGAGAAGTGTCTATTCAAGTTCTTTGCCAAGTTTTGTATTGGACTGTTTGTCTTTTTGTTGTTGAATCACTTTTAACTTTATTAATATTGTCCTGTGCTGCACACTTTTTAATTTTAATAAAATCTGATTTATTTTTTGTCTCTCTTAGTGTGATAAGAATTCATTATAAATCATGAAAATTTACCCTATGTTTTCCACTGTGAGTTTTATGCTTTTAGCTCTAGTATTTGGAACCTTAAATCATTTTGAGTTAATTTTTGTATGTGATGTGAAATAGGGGTCCAATTTTCTTTTTTTTTTTTTTTTTGCATGTAGAAATTCAGTTGTGCCAACAGTATTGTTGAAGACTTCTTTTCCCTACTGAGTGGAGTTGGCATCCTTCTCAAATTTAATCAGCCTTAGATGTAGGGGTTTATTTCTGGACTCTCACTTCTATTCCATTGGTGTGTATGCCTATCCTTAAGCCACTATCAAACTGCTTTGATTACTATAGCTTTATAATGAGTTTTGAAGTCAGAAAATTTGAATCCTTTGACTTTGTTCTTTTCAAGATTGTTTTGCTATTTGGGACCCTTTGCACTTCAACATGAATTGGAGTAATATGCTTTTCCATTTTTACAAAACAGGCTTGTTATAATTTTGAGAAGAATCACATTGAATCTGTAGATTGCTTTGAATAGTATTGCCATCTTAACAGTATTATCTTCCTACCCATGAATATAGGATGCTTTTCCTTTTCTTTCAGCAATGTTTTATAGATTTCAGTTTACAAGTCTGTCAAATAAATTCCTTTTTGGATTGATAGAAATGATTGTTTTTCTTCCCCTATTCATCAGTGTGGTGTGTTACATTGATTGATTTTCTCATATTTAACCATGCTTGAATTTCTGGAATAAATCATATTAGACATGGTATATAATTATTGTGCTGCTGGGTTTGGTGTGATATCACTGAGAGCTTCTCCATCTATATTCATAACGGATAGAGTTTTCTTTGCTTTTAATGTCTCTATCTGGCTTTTGTATTCAGATTTTGCTGGATTGGTAGATGAATTAAGAAGTGTTCCATTCTCTTCTGTTTTTTTCATAAGTTTGAGAAGAATTGGAGTTGTATCTTTAATGTTTGGTAGAACTCATCAGTGAAGGCTTTGTGGTTTCTTCTTTGATCCAGTGATTACTTAAGTATATACTTTCCATATATTGGCAAACTTCCCAGTTTTCCTACAAAACTATAACTTCATTGTGGTCATACAATATATATTGTATGATTTAAATGTTTTAAAGTTTACTGAGGCTTGTTTCATGGCCTATTAATGTGTCTCAGTGTATGTCTTTGAATTTATCCTCCTGGGATTTGTTGAGCTTCATGGATTCATAAATTCATGTTCTTCACCAAATTCGGGAACTTTTCAGCCAGTATTTCTTCAGGTATTTTTTTCTGCCCCTTTCTCTCTCTCATCTCCTGCAATCTGGAAATCAAATTCAATCCTTTTCGCTAGAGTTTGATGATTTTTGTTCGTTTGCTAAATGCTGTAGTAGTTCATTTGTTTAATGACTTATCCAAATTATTTTTGAAAAGACTGTATTCCTTGTTGTGTGTGGCCACTGAATTCTTTGTACCTTAGTTTATGTTCAGCTAGAAGTTTCCCTTAAATGCCAGTGCTGAACAAATTCCTCTCCCAGTATTTTCGGATTGACTCTAAGTCAGGGCACTCTCTAGAATATAGTCAAGCTTTCACTGAGCGTAGGGATCAGTCTGAGATAAAAAGCTTTGTGTATTCTCAGGTCTTCTCTGAGCATTCATCATGCTCTGGGGATACACATGATTCTGTGTATTTCCCTGCATATATGCCTGCTTTGACATGTTCTAACTTACTGAAGAAACTCTCCAGCTCTTACTCTCAGGCCTTAGCTGGTCTGTTGCATGTGTGACTGTAATCCTTTGCCCCAGGCAACTGAGGTGTTTTAGCTTTGCTTGCAGTGTTTTTGATCAATACCAGTTCTTTAGGGCCCGAGTTTCTAGTTAGGTGAGACAGAGTGAGCACCTGGTACTAGTCCTTCAGGTCCCACTTGGTCAGAACGAACACACACAGTCATTTATGAATAAGCTCCACTCTGCTTCCCTCCTGAGCCAGGGACCAGGTGGAAATCTGAACTGCTGCTGCTTTGATATTACCACTATTCTGGGGGAGGGCTTGGGGCATGAGCAAGTAAAAAATGCCACAAAGCTTTCCTACTGTCTTAAAGTTGTCTTTAGTTTTTGTTTTTTTGGTTCAACATCTATTTAGTTTCTATAAGTCTTTAGCTGTCTCCCAGAGCTCTGATAAAGTCAGTTCTAACAATTTCTCCTTGTTTTTCTTTTTTTTTATTCTGTAGAAAAATGGAACTTAGAGTTGTCTATCTGCTGTTTTACTGATGTAACTCTCATTCTAAAACTAACCACTTCATTCTTTTGGCAAGGTTTAAGAGATTCCTACAGTTTCAGAACTGAAAGAAGACTTGAGGTCATGTAGTCTGGTGGTTTGTAACCTGTCTCCCCAGAGCACCAGGGATGATGTGAGATTCCCCCGGAAGCACTCAGTGTTTGAAGCTTTTTACTATGGTCTCCCCCATTTTAACCTAGAATCACTCAGAGTATGTTACTGTTACTTTTAGTTTTTCATTTGAATCAAGAATTTTTAGCTTAAAAATTCATTAGAGACTATTGATTCCTATCAAATGCCTTGTTCAGAGCTAGGCAAAGAGGATTCCTCATTCAAAATAATCAAATTTCCCTGCTATTCCTCCAGGTAGCTGGACTATAAAACATGTAGGCATGTTTGCCAGAATAAGAGCTTGGGGCCTTTGTTCCACATTTAACTCGAGTAAAGGCACTATGCTATGTAGGGGAAGGTGGGAGCAGGGGGTTTCTGTGTCACTTCTCTATCCTTTTCTAACATCCTGACACAGTCAGTTTTTGCTCCAAATCTGCAAGCGCTCTCAGCACAGCTCAGTCTGCTGTTGACTGGATTCAAACCTTCTTAGAGGGTTGCTTGTCAGCTATCTATTGTCACTGTAGAATGCCTGCTTTACTTCTTCCACCATCATCCCAAGGGTTAGCAAAGTATTTTTTCTTACCACATATAATTCTCTCCCCTAGAGGAGATCTAGAAAATGAAATATGCACTGTTTCTGAGCAGCAGAAAGGAGCTTAAGTGATTATTGAACAAGATATTGGTACCCAGGAAGGACTTGGGGCACCATACTTAATATCAAAGTAGAAGTCAAGAGAGGTTCTAAGGTTGGAGAATTTTCTGTAGAGAAAAAATAGCAGTGTTTGTTTGATTAATTTCACCTTTAGTTTTTAGCAAGTGAGCTGATCTGCTCCACTTAACTTCTCACAGTCTCTCAGAGCCCTAAGATTTCATCTTTTATAGTACAGATAATTAAATAATTTCTGATTCTGCATATGTTCTGTATGATGAATTTTATTTTATTTGGTACAATTATATATATTTATAGATATAAATTTATTATAGTCATGCATACACACACATATTTTTATTAGTTGATTGTATAAAAGTATGAAAACATGGTAATATCACTCAGAAGTTTGTAGAAGCAGCAAATTTCAATCCATGGAATATTACATCTAAATAGAAACAATTGGCTTGGAGGTTTTCTTGCTGACTGGTGTATTGACATGATTGTAATACCTCCAGCTGGCTTTTTCACACTGAATGACAATTACACGCATGCCCCATGATACTTGATGCTCACAGAGCATAAAGAGAAAGGAAAACAGTGATCTTAGGTCCATGAGGGAAGGCTATAACCATGGACAAAGTAAGCAAACAGAAGCCCAGCTAATTGAAAGGGAGGCTTGAAAGCAATGTTGAATTGGGAATAGCATCAGTGTCAAAGGGAACTTGAATTTAGCTGAGTGATTGAAAAATAACATGGTGAATTATTTCTCTGAATTTATGGTACTTAATAAGGCAAAGATTTTCCCCCCTGTGTCTTAAAAAGAGGGTATGTGGAATGAGTGGATAAAAGCTATTATTTTCTGACATCAGAAATAGATTTAATCTTGTATGTTTTAACTGTGACATTATGGATATATGACTACGTAACATGAGCATTGGTGGCATCTATTTGAAAGTTCTAAGTATTTGACCTCTTTATACCATGTAACTCCCTCCCTCACCTGCAGTGATAATACTTCTGATATTTCAGGTAAGGAATAATGGGCCTATATTACATCAATAATAAAAAATCACAGTGACATATTAAGGCAAAAATACTACAAGTCTTCCTATGCATGCTTCTCAGAGATAACTGAGAATAGAAAGATCTTGAATTGGGAATTCAGAAAAGTTGCATTTGAGTGTGCACTCTGTCACTTAGCATGTGATTTTTGTCAAGTTACTTTTCTTCTCTTATCCTTCTTTCTTCCAACCATATGCGCCCAATTTGCATTATGGGGACAGGATCTAATCCCTGGGTTGTTTTGAAATAGATAGGATCTAATCCCTTGTTTATTTTGAAATAATGTAAAGAAAACATTTGAAAAAAAAAGTGATATGCTAATGACATGACTGAGCGACTGAACTGAACTGAACTGAATGATACGGATGGTGATGGTCTCAACTAGAAAGTAATACTTTCAAAAATTGTTATTCCTCAGCATTGAAATGTATACAATACCATATGTAAAACAGATAGCCAGTGAGAGTTTGATGTATAGATATATGACACAGGGAACCCGTAGCCATGCTCTGTAGCAACCTCGAGGGGCTGGGATGGGGACGGAAATGGGATGGAAGATTAAGAGGGAGAGGACATATGCATACCTATGGCCAGCTTATGTTGATATATGGCAAAAATGATCACAAATATTGTAAAGTAATTATTCTCTAATTAAAAAAAAGCTAAATGATAGCAAAGTTCACAGAATTTGTGAATAAATATAGAATTTAAAAATGTTATTCTTATATATCATTTTTATTTTTCAAGGTGAAAAATGACCAATACAAACCATGTTTTTACAAAATAGCCAACATTTAATTACTGTTTTCACATGAATTGGAAATAGGAAACAGTGAAGAAAGAGCTCAATAGAAGCAAAGTCAACTAACTGCTGTCAACAAACAGAATTGTGCATGTTGCTTCACACTCCCCCAATTTTTCCTTTTTATTATTCAAATGCAAGTACTCTATTCTCAGTTCCTTTGAAATGTTAGGATTTGGTAAGTTTTATCTTATTTATCCGGGGCTTCCTAGATGGCTCAGTGGCAAAGAATCTGCCTCCAGTGTAGGAGACATAGGTTTGGTCCCTAGGTCTGGAAGATCCCCTGCAGAAGGAAATAGCAATCCTTTCCAGTATTCTTGGGTGGAAAATCTCATGGACAGAGGAGCCAGGTGGGCTACAGTCCGGGGGATGGCAAAGAATCGGATTCAACTGAGCACATACATTGTATTACCATCACCCTACCCCTTCTCCTCTCTACCACTGTTTCTCTTGGCTGACTTGCATAAGATCTTTGAAACTCAGCTCAGATGTCATGTTTTTCAAGAATTCTTTAATTTCTCTTGGCCACAAGAAGCTGGCTTAACTAAGTCTCCTCAGTGTCATCTTAACACCTTGTCGTTTGTTGTTGTCTAGTCACTAAATCCTGGAGAAGGCAATGGCACCCCACTCCAGTACTCTTGCCTGGAAAATCCCATGGACGGAGGAGCCTGCTAGGCTGCAGTCCATGGGGTCGTGAAGAGTCCGACATGACTGAGCGACTTCACTTTCACTTTTCACTTTCCTGCATTGGAGAAGGAAATGGCAACCCACTCCAGTGTTCTTGTCTGGAGAATCCCAGAGGTGGAAAAGCCCGGTGGGCTGCCGTCTATGGAGTCGCACAGAGTCGGACACGACTGAAGCGACTTAGCAGCAGCAGCAGTCACTAAATCCTGTCCAACTCTTTTGTGACCCTATGGACTGTAGCCTGCCAGGATCCTCTGTTCACGGGATTTCCCAGGCAAGAATCTGGAGTGGGTTGTCATTTCCTTCTCCAGGGGATCTTCCTGACCCAGGAATCGAACCTGAGTCTCCTGCATTGGCAGGCAGATTCTTATCACAGAGCCACCTGGGAAGCCCATCTTAATACCTTATACCTACCTATATTGTTGGACTCTACTATTTGGTGTTTAAAGTGTTTATATATCTTTTACCCCAACTGATATCTAACGCTCATGAAGTTAGAGGTCCTGTGTTACTCATTTGGAGGCTGGCATTTAGTAAAGTTTTAATGACTGTTTCTTTAATGAGTGAACAAATGAATGAAGGTATAATATATGAGAAGCTCTTTGAAAAGAATGAAAGATAATTCGGAATACGGTATTTTCCAAATATAACTACAGAAGGAAGAAGCATTTGTCTCCTTAAACAGTACTATATTTGGGAATCAGCTATTCGGCCATCTCTTCTAATTTGGTGAGTTACTCCAGGAAAATCACTTATGCTCTCAGCACTCAACTTCCCATCCAAAAATGGGACAATCTGCATTTCCTCTTGCCTGCCTCATTAGGAATGTCACAGAGACCAAAATTAGAGCACTTACATGATGTCTGCTGATTTTTTTTTAAATGAAGGTATGTTGTGTATTCTTGGATGATACATTAAATTAATACCTGTTTATAAATTGCTTTATACTCAAGATATTCCTGAAGTTTTCCCTAAACAATTTTAATCAAATAACATTTTAAATGGACTGTGGAGATTTATATTTAAAGCATAGATATTTCTGATCTGTACCAGTTTTGTACAGTACAAAATCTTGAAGTGGAATGCTGCTACTGCTGCTAAGTCGCTTCAGTCGTGTCCGACTCTGTGCGACCCCATAGACGGTAGCCCACCAGGCTCCCCCATCCCTGGGATTCTCCAGGCAAGAACACTGGAGTGGGTTGCCATTTCCTTCTCCAATGCATGAAAGTGAGAAGTAAAAGTGAAGTCGCTCAGTCGTGTCCGACTCTTAGCGACCCCATGGACTGCAGCCTAGCAGGCTCCTCGCCCATGGGATTTTCCAGGCAAAAGTACTGGAGTGGGGTGCCATTGCCTTCTCCGTGAAGTGGAATAGTTATTTATATTTGTGATTTGTAATTGTTTTTAGAATTTCATGTAATACCAACCTCTTAAAGCCATACTTCTTATATTCCTCTATTTCTTCCATTCTGTTTAGTGAACTATTATTGACTGACAGTGGAGAAGAAATATCCTCCACGGAACTGCCTTTATTGTTTTTGGGAACCTAAACTTCTGTTTATAAACACAACCTCTGTCTTGTAAACAATAATTTTCAGAATTGTGAAGAAGTATTTGTGTCTTTGAGAAATATATAAAGAAGAATTAAGGTTATGCTCCTAAGAACTTTGGGACATCTTAAACTAAGACAAAAGGTGTACCATTCAATAATTCCCTAGAGAATTAGGGACTTTATTTTTAATGAAAAATTTTTTAATTGACCCCAAATAGAGTAATAAGTCCAGAGTTAGTTTCTCATGTAATTATGGTGTTAATTACCCCTACTTTATCAGGACACTTCCTGTCCTTATCTGGGCAATAATGTAATTTAGGCTTTGCTTACTCTCCAATTAAGAATACAGACTTAACAGTGTTTAGATTTTCCTTGTCATGAAATTAATTTGGAGCTGGGTTCCTTCTTAGGTTCCCACTATGTTTCTCTATGATAATCTCTTTCACGAGAATATGACATCTTTGTCTTAATTACTTATATTCTTTTTGAGTCAACTTGATTGAATATATTGTAGGCACAATAAACTGTACCCATGTCATATCCATGTAGACACCACCACAATCAAAGTTCAGGGCAAATCCAACCCCAGCGCAGAAGATAACTCATGCCTCTTTACAGTCGTTTACCATTCCATTCCGCCCTAGGCAACCATGGATATTTCCATCACCATAAATTAGTTTGCATGACTTTTTTTTCTTGAGCCCACCTTCTTGAGGTTGAGTTCTTTTATGGGGAGATAAATTTTATGGTTGGGAGGAAGGAGAAGGCAGAGCTAAGCATTTACTCAAGAAAATTGCTTCAGATCTGATAAGCACTAAGCTTTGTGGAAGCAAAGTTATCTGAACTCATGGGGTAGTAGTTACCTTTAGAACATTGCTAATCAAGAACAACAGAAATGGAATGAAATTTACATCTGGGCCATTTATGTCAGAAACATCTGGGAGGAAGTTCAAGGTTTGCAGCCATTTTGATGAAGTAAATTTTCCATTCTTTGTAGGAACTTGGTCCCATGCTTTTAGCCATCACTAAGTTAAATGGGGCTGAGATATCTTTTTTTTTTTTTTTAACATGTTCACCATTGAGAAATGAAGTGGTGGTTGTCCTTTGATCATGCAGACTTATAGAATATAAACTCTTATTTTCAGGAGTGCAGAATTTTGTTCTCTTCACATTTTGAAAGTGGTCAGGGTACACGCCCATACTTCTCATCGCTATTTGGCCTTTACATGGTAGTTCTGACCACTGGACATTTGACTTCTACGGCAAGGAGTCTAGTGCTGTTGGTGAAATGTTTGCAGAAATATTGGTAGAAACTGCTTGGCTAGTATTTTATGCTTATACTACAGTCCATAACTAAACATTATATTTCTTTCTGTAAATATATTTGTGTCCTGGATAGCCAACTGACAACTTTTTTTTTTTTGGTCTTCCAGTTACATAGCAATTGTTCTGGATGATGGAATGGTACTGTTTAAGACACTTTCACTCTAAGAGTCTCTTGGGTAGGAAGGAAAATAGATTTCCAGGCTTAAGAATTAAATGGCCCTGTTTAATGTCAATCCTATGACACTCCTGCCCCCACGTTAAAATTTTGTTAAATTGGGCTCTAACTTGTTTCAAAGCAAAGTTGAGATGCTCCTATATCATGACTGTTCTAGACACAGGTACCTTTTTACCATGTGAAAGTGAAAGTCACTCACTTGTGACTGACACTTGGTGACCCCATGTCCAGTAGCCTGCCAGGCTCCTCTGTCCATGCAGTTCTCCAGGCAAGACTACTGGAGTGGGTAGCTGTTCCCTCTGCAGGAGATCTTCCCAAACCAGGGATCAAAACTAGGTCTCCTGCATTGCAGGCAGATTTTTTACCATCTGAGCTACTAGGGAAGCCTGAAAACTACTTCCACCTTATAGAAGTACCATTTTCTTGATAATATTTAGTTGAAGAAGTTATATTTAACCTTTGGATGCTAATGTTTCCTTTAATCTTTTCAAGGAGGTTTAATTAACCCATCTATTTTTCATGTTCCCTGTTGTTTAGAAATTTCTGGGAATATAATTTACTTAAAGCAGTTAAGTCAGTTCTCCTCCATTTTATTCTTCCATAGGCAAGAACTGTAGTATATGCAGATTATTGAGAGAAGAAAAATAATATCTGAAAAGGTGGCTTTCTTAAAAGGCACCAGTAACATTAGTGTCATGTCTGAAGCACCCATTTGTGTCAACTGTACAGACCTTTCAATGGAAAATTGTGCTGTGCTACCTTTTAAAGTATGAAATGCTAATTTGGGATTTACAGTTTTTGAACTGGAGGGCTGCATTTTGCATGGGATTTTGTTTAATTTCCCAGTGAAAAAAGGCATTTGAAACACAACTGCCTACAGCCAACTGTCAACAAAAATCAACTGTAATAGCACAGAGCCTGTCACTGATGTATGTGGTGATGTGGTAATCTTCTCAATTTAGCTGGATATTTCTCCTTCATACAAAACAGCTGAAAGTCTTGCTAGGCATTTATGAATATCGGGAGGTATTATTAGGCTGATAATGGGGCCAGATTAAGGAAGTGTACACTGGTTCAAAGTGTCAGTTAAAGAGACACAAAATGGGATGATGCTTGGCCCTCAGTATAAGGGAATCTTCACATTTCAGGTTTGCTTAAGATTTGGGCGATAGCATGCTGAGTTCCATCTGCTGTGAAAGTGGCTTTCTGGGGAAAAAAAATAAAGTTGTTATGCTATTTTTCCCCCAGAAATCTGTTTTTGTTTATCAAAAGAGTGAAATAAAAAAGTTCTAAAAATGGAAGTGAGGAGGGCAAACTAGGAAATCTCCTGGGGTAAGACTGGTCAGTGTTCTTCTCCCTTAGGTGTGAAAGCCAATGGCTGAGGGCTGGCATCTTTCCCTCTCAGTCATGACTCTAGGAGCTGGAAGAAGATAATTCTTTTTGCAGTCTCTCTATTTTAGTAGTGGGACCTGTTTGGATTCTCAATAACAACTGGCAAATTTTGCAAGGCAAAAAATAAAGCTGCATATAACCTATTGTTTGACAAGACACAGAGCTGGCACTTATTACAAGTTGTCATCAAAATATGGCATTAGTGAAGCTTCTCATATCAAAAGATGATTTAGAATCAAATGGCACTTTATGTTATCAGCTACTATTTTTTTTAACATTTATTTTTGGCTGTGCTGGGTCTTCAGTGCTGCATGGGCCTTTCTTTAAAGGCAACAAGCAGAGGCTGCTCTTCATTGCACAGGCTTCTCATTGTGGTGGCTTCTCCTGTTGCAGAGCACAGGCTCTACGGTGCATGGGCTCAGTAGTTATGGTTGCTGGGCCCTGGAGCACAGGCTCACAGAGTGAGTTTCTCCATGGCATGTGGGATCTTCCTGGATCAGGGATCCAACCCATGTATCCTGCACTGACAGGTGGATTCTCTACCACTGAGCCACCAGGGAAGTCCAATTACTATTTTTTTATTTCAGGATTTAAAATGAGTCATAATCAGGTCTGGTCACATTATTAACTAGCTCCCTGGTAGCCCAGCTCTCTGTGATTAAATTTCTTCATCTCAAAATTGGATTAATAATCACACCCACCTCATAGGGATTTTGTGAGAGTTATCTGGTAGATATAAAGAGCTTATAAAATGGATTGACATATAATAAGCCTCATATGATTAATTATCATCATCATGAATACAAGCAACATATTCACTATTATCTAGTACGCATGCTAAAAGGATGGAAAGTGGAATATACTAGCAGGTATACTGCATAACCTGTTGTGAAAAGTATATTCATTTTTTAAAATGCTTATTTTATTTGGCTGTGCTCAGTCTCAGGTGAGCATGCGGGATCACTGACCGTCACTGTGGCATGCATGGTCTTTTAGTTGTGGCAGGCAAGATCTTAGGTTGCAGCGTGCAAACTCTTAGTTGTGTCATGTGAGATCTAGTTCCCTAACCAAGGATTGCATCCAGGCCCCCTGCATTTGCAGCGAAGAGTCTTAGCGACTGGATCACCAGGGAAGTCTCTCATTTTTCTTAATCATTATGTTTTTATATGTTGATGGAAGACAGGAGTGAGCCGCATTATCTAAGCTACATGGTAATTTGTTCTAAGATGTGTATAAATGGCACCATAGCTAACAGGGACTTGATAGTGTGCCCTGGCCTGTTTTGTGCACTGCCTGTCCGCTATCCCTTTCTCTGAAGCTCTGCCCTTTTGCAGCCCCTTCTTCTATATGACCCTGGTCTATTATCTTCCTTGCTTGTCTTGGCCAATAACGACAGACCAAGAATAGACTTCTGATGAAGGGATGTGACTCCAGAGAGGCCTGTCAGTGACATGTCTTGGTAAACCTCTAAGAAAAGCTAGACTGAGCCAATCCGGTCCCTTTCTCTGCAGTTCTGTGATTGTGCACTGAGGTAGCCCCATTGATTATCAGTAAGTACTTGAATTAAAAAACTAGGCAATGGGAGGGAGAATAGGGTTAGATGTGGCCATGGCAGTTCTGTACAAATTAAAGCTATGATAAAATAGAGCAAAGAGGAAAGCACCACACCATGAGAAGGAATCTCTGAGGCTGAATGTTTTTCTGTGCTTTCTGAGCTCTCACAACTGGCTCTGCAGTTTTTCCAGATTCCATGAGACCTCTTTATTTCCCTACAACAAAATTCCCTTTCTTTGACTTCCCACTAGCATGGGAGTATTTCTGTTTGTCACAACTAATTAGGATACAAAGGGTCTAAGATTTCTTGTATGTGTGTTAGTCACTCAGTCGTGTCCAACTGTTTGAGATCTCATGGACTATAGCCCACCAGGCTCCTCTCTCCATGGGATTTTCCAGGCAAGAGTACTAGAGTGGGTGCCATTCCCTTCTCTAGAGGATCTTCCCGACCCAGGAATTGAACCTGGGTCTATTGCAGGCAGATTCTTTACTGACTGAGCTACCAGGGAAGCCTTCTTGTGTGAATAGGGAGTCAAGTTTTCTGCTGATAAGTAAAAAACACTGAATGCAATAGAAAGAATTAAAATAAAACTGAGAAAGTGGTCAGTGAGGGAAATTTTTATTTTCCATATTTGAAGTCTTAGTGAAGGAGTGCTAGAAATAAGGGATTTGACAATTATCTCTAAGTTCTAGTGGACTGACAAGGTCTCTACACATGGTGATGACTTGTTAATGAAGTAGACAGATATTAATAATCAACAAGAAAATATAAAGATGGTAGCATGATAATTACAGACTGAGAGGACTTTTATGAAGGAAATAAAGAGTAAAGTTAGAAAAGCCATTGGAGGCTTAGTGAAATATTCCTTAGCACTGAATTATTTTGTTGGGTAACTGCCAGTGATCTCTGAGTAAAAAATTCCCATGTGACCTTGATTCATTCCCTTCCTCTGCTTTGGTTAATGATGAAGGACCAGGGATGGATCTCTGATGGAAATGTGTAGCCCAAGGCACACATATGTATAGACACAGATATATACTGGATCAACATATGCTCTATTCCTAACAAGAAAAAGTTTTTTCTTTTATCTCAAAGATGATACTAAAACCCACCAACATATTATTGAGTTTTTCTTCTCTATTTGGAATGGCTTTAGATGGTGGATATTGGAACAACCATTCAGTGAGCCTATCTTCTACCAGGTAATGTGCAACATCTTTGCATAACTTTCTGATTTATTGGAAAAGCCACCCACTCTCACCTTGTAGTCATTAACACATACATGCAAGGACTACCTGGGATTCAGGCTTCTGTCTAGATCTGGAAGACAGCATTTATCTCTGGGCCAAAGGGTGCTTTAATATGCTGCCTGTTTCTTCTAACATCAAATTCTAGCCTGAATCCAGGCTAGAACAACCTATATATAAATAACTAGTATAAAGAGGAATTAACTGTAACTACTCAATTGCTTTTTTTTTCTTTTTAGAAATTATTTGCTTTTTACTTTAAAGTTTGCCAACTGTTATGCTGGTGATTCAAGTTGGAGAGAAGTGTTTCTTTATTTTCATTATCACTTCCTGCTAAAATTTATGTAGTTAATTTGAAGAGGTAGCCCCTTGAGTACTCATCATAGAAGGTAGAAAGATTGCTGCTCTATGGCTTCAAGATTACTGAATATCCCAAACAAACCTCCTACAGGGCACCAGACCCAGAAGTGTAAAAGCAAAGAGAGATCTAGAGCATTGGAAAGGATACACACCAAGCACGAGGTTGCAGTTACAAAGCAACAGAATTTATTGAGCATGGAAAATTCTGTCACTAAATAGATGAGCAGTCCTCGGAGCCCTTCCCAGGATGCCAGACAAGTGGTCTCAGCAGAAACTTTCTCTTCTTCAGGGTTTTTATTTTAAAAAGAAAGACATATACAAGCACCCTGCCAAGTAAATCTTTGGATGAAGAAGCGAGGCCAGGGGCCCCGTGGGCTTCTTCTCCAGAAGATGAGTGTTGAAGGCTTACGGTGTTTCTCCAGGGTGTTGACCTTGACATCCAGATGGGTCCTTTGGCGATGACATTCATAGTGGTTCTTTACGGTTTACTTTTCCATTCAAAGGTACTTAGGAATGATAATAAGGAAATGCAATCACTGCCACCCCGCCCCCGCCCCCACCACTGTCTGTTAGAAATGACATGTTGTGAATAATTATTTCAGCTAAAGTGTGACACTTTTTCCTCTCATGTTATCCAGTGTGTGTAGGCTATGCTCTCAGTCATGTCTGACTCTTCGCGACCCCATAGGCTGGAGCCCACCAAGCTCCTCTGTCCATGGGCTTCTCCAGGCAAGAATACTAGAGTGGGTTGCCATTTCCTTCTCCAGGGGAGCTTCCCAACCCAGGAATTGAACCCGCGTCTCGTGCATCTCCTGCATTGGAAGGCAGATTCTTTACCGCTGAGTCACCAGGGAGCCCTATGTTATCCCAATGGGGTTTATATGTGCTTCTCTTCATAGAGTTAGACTAGTATGCATTTTTTTCTTCTTCTGAGCTCAGTATTCTCTGATGTTCATCATACATTTATTCAACAAATACTGATCCCGGGCCTAACTTGTGCCAGAAACCACAGGAGATGTAGCAATAAACAAGACAGACAAGGTCTTTGCCCACATGGGAGAAACCACAGCCCTGTGCTTGGTTCCCTTTCCAACGCTCTAGTGAGGAAGGCAGACCATCAAGTAAATATAAACAAACAATGTAATTACAGATTGTGGTGATTCCAGGAAAGAAATGAAAAGCAGGATTAGAGTCTCCTAAAAGTTTATCCCACTGGTGCTGATGCCCATCCTCTGCTCACACCAAACCTCTAAACTGCTTCCTTAGTTTTTGAAACAAACTTTTATTTTTCAGGTTTACATACACAGCTTGAAGTTGCAATTACTTCAAGCTCTTCTGTCCTTTCCAAATTTTTATCCTTAGGTCTTTCCTATGTAGACATTTTAAGACTGTCAATAAGCCCAGTATTAGCAACTTCGTTGACAGAAAAGAAACAAGATATAAATTCTACATTATCAAAGTTTGGAACCCAAAAGGACAAATAATTGAGTGGCAGTTATGTGCATACATGTCTGTCTCTCCGATTAGACCTCCTTAAAGCTAGACACTAATCTGTTGTGTGTGTGTGTGTGGTGTGTGTTTTTTATTTTTGGGTCTCCTGTGGTACTCAGCATCACACCATGCACATTGTAGGGACTCAGTATATTTTTCACCGAATTCAGTTGAATTAGCTAAAATACAGGCATTTGCCAAAGGTATTAGCAAATGCATGTTTGAAGAAAATTAACTAACAATTAAGATAAAAACGTCAGTATTCACATGGATTTTGGCTGAACAGATACATTTCCTTACTGGTGAACATAAGGCTTTTCAGACCAATGAATCTGGTATCCTACAGTCCCTTCCAACAAGGCATGGCAGAGATGGAGAAAAGGAGATAGGCTGAATGCAGACTTTGGCACATGACTGGCACTTGAATCTCTTCTGCCAGAGTCATAAGCTGTTGGTCTGTCTGGCAGAAGGCATGAGAGAGAAACTGCGAGGTCCTAGGATAAGACCTCCCTGTGAGGGTGCTGAGGCTGTTTTCATTTTGGCTTGAAGTTTGTGAGAAGGTTACTCTGCTTGCCCCTGTTGAATGATTTCAGGCTGCTTCTCCTCTGAGCCCTCCCTTCAGGAACCTGGTTTAAATGATCCCTTTATTGAGACCTTAAAATGTGCAAGTCCTTTTCATAGAGCTGGGGATATGAAGATGGACAATGAAGATCCTTTCCCTTAGGTCACTACTATTCCAAATCATTGGAGAAGAAGAACTTACCATGTAGCCAGTAAAGGAACACCAACAATGATATTCTCCCAGCCTTGAGAGCTCACCTTTGTGCTTGTGCACACATACACACACACATACACACTGGTACTTTCCCACGTGAAATGTATCAGTGCAATGACTTCACAACACACTTTTTGGTAGTGGGACTTGAGGAATGGTTCCAGGCTATATCACGGAGCAAGTTACAGGGCAAGGACCAAAAAAGACAACTGATATGGAAGAGGGATATGGTTTTACTAGCTGACCTGGGCTTTATGGAACAAAATCCTTTCATGATTCAAATTTCTATGAGATGAGCAGTGAGAATAGATAGTCCATTCAATCTTTCATTTGTTATTCATTCAATAAATGTTTGTTGAGTATTTACTATGTGCTCAGGACTAGAGAAGCCACAGAAGGAGAGAAAAGAAAGATGTAATCTATGGGGGAAATAGTCAAATAGTTTGACAAATGTAAAATTGCAACTGATAAGGACTAAGCTACTTAGTGCTGTGAGAGATTATCATAGAGGATTTAATCTGTCAGAGAAGGCTGTCTTTAATTTACCAGGTTTTGCTCATACAATTGGAGAAGGAAATGGCAACCCACTCCAGTGTTCTTGCCTGGAGAATCCCAGGGACGGGGGAGCCTGGGGGCTGCTGTCTATGGGGTCGCACAGAGTCGGACACGACTGAAGCAACTTAGCAGTAGCAGCAGCAGCTCATACAGCGCTCTTTGGGGTTTGGAGTGGGAAGAGGGAGTTTGCCTTCCACTTTGTGTTCTGCTGGGTCAGTCTTCACATCAATCTGTGAATGCATGCACATGCTTTAGGTAAACTGGGTCTACCTTTTCATCTCTTTACTTTTCAGTTTACTTATTTATTTGTTCATATATACATACAGACACAAACCATTAGAACTGTTTTTAGCAGAACCATGTGTATCATCATCTTTGGGAGACTGTGGGAATTGAGTTGAGATGCAGTTTATTCAGTCACCCACCAGACATGGGAGGATGTTTCCAATGAACTAGAAAACAGCTGAGGAGTAATGTATCACAAAGCTTAGCTTTTATGTTGAATGGTGCTCTTTTGAATTGGGGTATATTAAAATGGAATGCACTGGAGGCAGCATGGTATGTGGAAAGAGTAAAGGCTTGGAATCAAAAGGCTTGGCCACTTGTCCTTGGGGAGCCTTGGGGATTTTATTGACCTTTCCTGAGCCTCAATGACTCTATCTGCAAGATGGGTGTGATAATAAGCACCTCATTTTTCTGGAGAGTATTAAGAAATAATATCTGAAGGCTCTAGGATAGTATCTTACATTGGTATGGGCCCCCAAAATCGTTTCCATTCCTGCATTCAGATTCATGGGCCCCTTTATTGTAGCTTTACTTGGAGGCAGCCTGTTGATTTCAAGGAAGGTTTCCTCTACCCTGGAAAGGGTAATACAGGACAAAATTCAAGAGGGATTCCCATCTTGACCTAGGGAAGATGAGATGCTCATACCTCGGTTTATAACAAGATTCCTATAGAAACGGGGACAGAAGATGAATGTACATTAAAGTAATTCAAAACACGAGCTGACTCTGTGAGTGTGATGCACAGATGAGTTAATTGTTTTGCCTTAAATATATTTCCTGAAGAACAGAAGCCCGATCACAGCACACATCGTTAGTATTTTAGACAAACAGCACTTTGAATCAAATTATAGTACATGCATAAAATATTAAAATAAGACATTTATAACAAATCTTTCTAAGTTAGTGCTTAGCTCTAAAGTAGATTTATATGCGGATAAGCAATAGGTGCGATAAATGTGGTACAGATACCACAATTTAAATTGCAAATCAATGGGGCATCATGGGAAAAAGGAATGCAGACTTGAAGTACTAGGGGAAAAGATCCAGCCTTCTGCCTGATTTCATCTTGCAATGTCTGTATCTGGACTCCACATTCAATACATCCCAATATCTGCTCCCTAATATAGTTTTTTTTTTTAATACTCGTAACTTAAATGATCTAATTAAAGCTTTCATGTATTGTTTTTTGCTTGTTTGTTTATTGTTGAACTGTTGCCAATATACAACACCCCAGAGTCTTCTAGTTATTTTAGTTAGTTGGGCGATTTTGGAAGAATGTTACTGTTTCTCAGCTACCGAAATAGGCAAATGAAATGGGGGACAATATCCTTGCAGATGCTGGAGTGCTGCCGGCTTTTTCAGATCACTTGCACTCTCTTCCTCCCCTGTGGTTTGTCGGATCACGTGTGCTGAATGTGTCGACAACTTGTCTACAAGAAAGATCCCTGCCTGAGACTGTTAAACTTGTTTCGTTTATTTTAGAGAACTTTGGGGCTAGCAAGCGAGATGGCTACAGAGCTGAATGCTTGTAGGCTAGCTTGCCTGCTATCATTCAGGAGGACTCCCTCATATCAGAGGCCCTTGCAAGAGCTCTAAGGAATAAAGCTGTACCGTGAGTGTGGCAGGCTATCCAGTTTGTGTTGGAGGACTAGACCTTTGATCCTGGAATCAAGTTACTTGATGTAAATAAATAGCTATGCCTTACCCAAGAGTGAGGAGAGGAGAGGCAATCACAAAGAGTTCGTGATCATATTTCTGAGTACTGATAATTAATTTCTTATAGTAAAAATTGTACATGCAGCTACAGAAATGAAACATCTATCTACAACATGAGGTAAACTGTTTTACTTGGAAACCATTCTTCTTTGTATATGCTGGAAATTTTCTCTTCCCATTGTATATTAGCTTCCCTTTAAAGAGAGAGTCTGTCTAGCCATATTTCATTTTCTTGTTATGTATCAAGTTTTTAATGCTTGGGTTCCTGGTGTAATTAAGTCACCTATCTCTTTCCCATTCTGCTTATCATGATTGTTTCCAACACTGTTTTGGAAGTTATTGCATTAATAAAGGAGGAAAGAAATTCCTTCAACTCAAAGATACAGCTGGTGGGATTCAGTCATACTTTGTGTTAACCAGTCATGCCAGAAGAGAAAGGTATGGCTACATTTCTACTGGAAAGTTGGGTTCATAAGAATATATCTGTTAGTGCAATTGGGATAGCTCTTAGAGAATAAGACATTAACTATATGTATACAGATTGCTTCTAGAATTAAGGTTCTCAATAGTCTGTCCCAATTAAGAGCCAAGTGTAACCTTAAAATAGACAAAGAGTTAGATCTGTGCCATCTAGTACCATAGCCACTGGCTGAATGGGGCTACTTGAGCACTTGAAGTGCAGCTAATGTTAGTTAAGAACTGTAAATATAAAATGTATACCAGATGTTGAAAGAAATACAAAAAATAAAAGTGGAAAAAAAAATCTCAATAATGTTTATATTGATTATCAAAATAATATTTTGGATATATTATATTAAAATATTAAAATCAAGTTCACATATTTCTTTTAAAAATGTTTCTACTATAAAATTTTAAATTATATATGTGGCTCACATTTTATTTTTATTGGACAGTGCTGAGCAATGTTGCATAGGTAATATTGTAACAAATCGGCTTAAAAGACTTTGGTATTAGGCAGCTTACTTCATTTATAGTATGCCTGAAATTCATTGTAAATGGAGTCCTATTTTAAGTGTGCCTGGAGATCTTACTGGTTAAAGTAACCCCATGGTGAGAACTGCCATCTTGTGAGTAATTACTCCTTAATATACCTGATAAATAGGTTTAGATTTTAATAGGGCTTCCTAAAGCAAAGTCCACCAATTTTATCATATGCTTTCCAAATGACCATTATTTATCTTCGTGTGAAGAGTCTCTGGCCTTTTATGAGATACTGTTTCTTGTTTATTCATCTTTCCCATCCCTGATTCTTGGGAGGGAAGTAGTCATATGTGCTTTGATTCTAAAGGTAGACTGCCTAAGCTCAGCACCGACATTTACTAGTGACTTCTGGCATATTCACTTCTCTTACCTGAACTTCTGTCATCTGCAAAACGGAACAATAACCCAAAGCTCATGGGGAATAATGAGCATTCCATGAGACAGTTGTTATACTGGGCATATGAACTCAGTGAAGTAAGTCCCCATTCACTTCCTGTTTGTTTTATGAGTGCCTGGGGGCCTAAGTTTCTAAGACACTGCGTCTATATTGCTTATCACCGATATTTTTTCCCCAAGAGAAAGCCAGTATTACAAGTGCTGTGTACTATATGGAGCATGGATATGCTCATGACCAATTATAAAGGGAATCCCAATAAGTTCTTGGCCTCTGTGTCTTTTACCTGTGATGTCCAAACTACCAGCCTTTTTCTATGATTTTGTTTTCTTTTCTTATTGTCTTATCTATCTTTCAACGTCCAGATGAAGTACCACCTCTTTCATCAAGCTTTCTTTGACTACTCTAGACATCACTAATTTATCAACTTAATACATCGTATTGCCAGTACAAGCTAGTTTAAATCAAGTACCAAATATTCATCTGGTGTTTCAGATTCTAAAACTTACTGTCAAATGATTTCAAGTTTATTCATTAGATTTCATCTCTTGAATGGCAGGGATTTTGAAGACATTGGCCATGATTTACATGCCTTTCACAGATTTTATATATCTTATTCAAAAAATACTTTCTGGTTAATCAATTCATTGATTGACTAGGGCTTGACCAATAGAAAATACTTCAGTTGAAAGACTAATTATTCATGATAGGGAGTGACTCAGCAAGAAAAAATAAACACATAATCATCTTTATTCGTACATGTCAAAATTAAGATTATCATCATGTAAAATATCTTAATTAACTGCTGAGTTCTAGGAGATACTTGAGTTAGAGAAAGATGACTTAAATAAGTTCTTGATTCTGTATTTTTGTGTCTATGCTGCTGCTGCTGCTAAGTCGCTTCAGTCGTGTCTGACTCTGCCACCCCATAGATGGCAGCCCACCCGGCTCCCCTGTCCCTGGGATTCTCCAAGCAAGAACACTGGAGTGGGTTGCCATTTCCTTCTCCAATGCAGGAAAGTGAAAGTGAAGTCATTCAGTCGTGTCTGACTCTTAGCGACCCCATGGACTGCAGCCCACCAGGCTCCTCCATCCTTGGGATTTTCCCAGCAAGAGTGCTGGAGTGGGGTGCCATTGCCTTCTCTGTCTATACATCTCTATATATTCTCAACCTTTTGAGATACACACTCATATGTAAATATCAGTCAGTTCAGTCTCTCAGTAGTGTCTGACTCTTTGGGACCCCTTGGACTTCAGCATGCCAGACTTCCCTGTCCATCACCAACTCCCAGAGCTTGCTCAAACTCATGTCCATCAAGTTGGTGATGCCATCCAACCATCTCATCCTTTGTTGTCCCCTTCTCCTCCTGCCTTCAATCTTTCCCAGCATTGGAGTCTTTTCCAGTGAGTCAGTTCTTTGCATCAGGTGGCCAAAGTACTGGAGTGTCAGCTTCAGCATCAGTCCTTCCAATGAATATTCAGGACTGATTTCCTTTAGAATTGACTGGCTGGATCTCCTTGCAGTCCAAGGGACTCTCAAAAGTCTTCTCCAGCACCACAGTTCAAAAGCATCAAAGTGTGTAAATATATATGCAGATAATTCCCTGGTGGCTCAGTGGTTAAGAACCCACCTGCCAATGCAGAAGATGTAGGTTCAACCCCTGGGTCAGGAAGATCCCCTAGAGAAGGAAATGGCAACCCAGTCTAGTGTTCTTGTCTGGGAAATCCCATGGGCAGCAGAGTCTGTTGAGCTACAATCCATGAGGTCGCAAAGAGTTGGACAATATGTACAACTGAGCATGTGCACCTATGTGTAGGTAGGTATATTAAAACAGCTGAGATCCCCAGTTTCTATTTGCAGATTTTCTCAATAAAACTACAATGGAAACATTGGTGTTTTCAAATGAGCTTAGAGATGTTGAAAATGACATTCGTGTCATTAAAAATAGTTACCTCTTCTTGACTACATTCACAGGGAAGTCGCCTAATGCCTCTTTTAATTGGCAGGATCCACATATATTGCTACATTTTGTAAAGGCACCCTGCTCTGAGTGGCTGGAGCTGTATACATGTCTATGTATGTTCTCTCTAGGTGACACTACACCCTAATCAGACAATTGGTACTAGGACGTACTGTATGCAGACAATGCCTCGCCTACCACTCCCTCCCCCCAACTTTTTTTTTTAAGCCCTGAAATATGGTTGATATGGTCCATTGCAAAATGAACCTATATTGGAAATGGCAAAATTGTAATGTAAAATATACTGGGGTCAGTGGGGTGTGCTGTTTTTTGCATATATTTTTTCTCCCCTGACCCATGCCATTCCCCTGCATACAGGGAAAAAAGCTTCATCTCACACAGAAATGTGATGTCCTTTACTGCCAGAGGCTGTTGCTTTTTTAAATGAGGAAAAAGCACAATGCATGAAGAAGGAAAATTAAAGCATATTCATTTTGGAAATTAGATATGGTGTCAGGAGACTCTGAGAAAATAGCCCCGTTTGAATGGAACCCCACACTACAAGACAGTTCACTGAACTTTTGACCACTATTTATGCTATGGAAGCTTTTGAAATAGGGAAGAGAGCAAAACATTTTATAGCTGCTTAATAGCTGAGTTCATATTTCTTTCTTTCTTTTTTTCCCACCAGGCATTTGTCTCTCCCTTCGGTGTGTATAAGATATGCAAACACCATGTAGCTTATTGGCAGGCCTTTGTGTTAATGTTTCCAGGTTGGTTGCAAAACACACAGCTACCGGATGAGAGACTCTCCTGGCCAACCCAGTGACCTTCCTTACCCTCCATGGCACGTCTGCTCTCTGCCTGTGGCTGGTCTGGAATGGCCAGCCCTGCCAGGGTCACACAGGCCTTGGGAGTGACAGTGACCTCCCTAGAGGTCATTGTGCAAATGCAAAGAGAATAATACCTATCAGAATGCCCAGGGATTCCTTATGCAAAATGGGACAGGAATGGAGAGATGATGAAAAAGGCACTTTCCCTAATTTCTCCCTTTCTGTTATTAGGAAGAACAGTTCGCAGTTTGTGATCACCCCTGTTCTGCTTCATTGCTTCCCTCCTGCAGAGCACATCACACCAGCCAGGTTAAGTGGGATTCAAGGTCCCTCTGGGAAGGACAGCCTCGATTTTTGACTCAACACTGAATAAGGAAGCACCTGCAAAAATGAGGTAGAGGAAGAGTTAATCAGGAGTAGAGGGTGGGGTCAATTAGAGGCAGAAAAAGAAATCCAATTTGTATTGGCATTAATGAAAAATATGCTTTAACTTTTATACCGATATGAAACGTGGAGCTAAATATTACAAATTACAGGTTGTGAGTCTATGTCAGCTTTATTATTGTTATTACTATTAATGCAATGATATCAAACCTAAAGGGTCACTATGTTTGTTTAATTTATTTTCTGGGAAAGCTTAGCATTTCATTTCCGAGTGAGGACCTTTTATCTGGCCTCTTGGTGACTTGCCCACATTGGCACAAATGGGGCCCCGCCTCTCTCTGGATCTGAGAGCTCCCTAGATTTCTCTCCTTTTGATCATTACCAGGCATATTCTCACAGCTTTACCCTCACCCCATGCTGCAGTCAAACATGGGTCTCACTTCCATTAAGAGTTGATACAATGCTGAGATTTTAATGGTGGCTTGAGGTGGTGTGAAGACAATGGACGCTGAGAAAAGGCTTAATAGTAATGGAATCACTCTGTGCCACAAAATGCCAAAATGTGTCTCGATACAGACCTTTTGTGTGTGTGTCCTTGGTTTGAGAAATAGGGACAATTTGTCCCCATACATGACCACGAGCTCTTTATAGACTCAATTAGGATAAACTTCAACAGGGAACACATTTTTTCTTCCACCTTGTGCTCCGTGCTTTTAACTTGAGAGAATGAGAGTGAGCAAGTAGGGGTGGGGAGGGGGGAGGGCTGTTGAGAGAGGCCACCACTCCCCTCCCCACCCCCAGCATTATTCATTAGGAGAGGATTGTGTTCTCCGTTGGAAGGGAAACTTCTCTCCTCTCAGTAACCAGTAACAACCCTTCTGTTCATCCTTATGTCAGACCTTCACAACTGCACTAATATGATCTCTGACAATTGGAAAGGAGCTAGGAGCACGTTGTAAGGACCCCTGTGAAGTCAGGAGTTAGCCCAGGGTCTTCGCAGGGCAAGAACTCCTCCTGACCACCTACTCTCTGCCAGGACTGAGAGACTGAGATCTGTGTGCTGACCTCAGGCCACAGGCTGAGAGAAACCTGAGAAGTGCTTTAATCAAAATCCTCTTGGCCTCAGAAACTCCCCACTTTGTTTCCTGTTCTCCCTGAGGCTTCTTGGCACTGCCAGTAGCCATGTTGCTTTTGCTTTGGTTTTGTGAGAGGAAAGTCCCAGGGAGCCCTGGGGAACCGCTTTGTGCTCCTGCCCAGGCTGCCCACCCACTTTCAGTCTATAGCCTGATTCAGGGAGCTGATATAGGACGTGAGGGACACAGAATGGGTGAAGTCATGCTGGCCGTGTTAGCTATTGGCCAAAACCAGGCACCAGAAATGTGACCTTAGATAAGTAAGCATTTTACAGTTTAGAGCTGGAGGTGGGGGAATTAAGGACAAAATTCTCAAGCCCTCTTGGACTGCTTCACCCTTTCTCGCTACCTCTGAGGACTCTGCCGAGGGGGACCCATGGACAAAAATGCCCTGCATTTGTCTGTCACCCCGCCTTGGCAGCAGACCATCCCTACAGTTGTCACACCATTTGGGGTGGCCTGTAGCTCTCCTGCCATTGTGGTGGTTGACGGGGACTGGGCGTTTCACACCATGAAGAAAACAGGAGACAGTGATCAGATCCAGCAATACTAGTCATAATGATTTTCTTTTCCTCTGAGGAGACAGGCCTGGGCTGGATTTCTGCTCTGTTTAATTACAAATGGACATATTATGGCAAATATTAATGATTTAATTAGGAATTCCAAGTCTGACTCAAGTCTGAATATCGTGTTAGGATGTCCAAGCTTTGAATGAAAATCCATCTCAGAAGAAAAAAATTCTATTAGGTGCAGTGAATGGGGACTGGGCATTTCACACCATGAAGAAAACAGGAGACAGTGATCAGATCCAGCAATACTAGTCATAATGATTTTCTTTTCCTCTGAGGAGACAGGCCTGGGCTGGATTTCTGCTCTGTTTAATTACAAATGGACATATTATGGCAAATATTAATGATTTAATTAGGAATTCCAAGTCTGACTCAAGTCTGAATATCGTGTTAGGATGTCCAAGCTTTGAATGAAAATCCATCTCAGAAGAAAAAAATTCTATTAGGTGCAGTGTTGGTGAGATGACCTCACACTGGGCATATGATGGTGAGGTGTTTCTGGGTCACAAGGGGTTCTGATGCTAGTTCCAGGGTGTTTCTTTCATATTTATGATAGTCTCTGAAATATGAAAATATTTTAAATAAGTTGGGTTTTGGATAAAGGTTCTATGGCACAATAGGCAAGTAAGGCATCGTGATGGAATCAAGAGGGCAAACTGGGGTTCAAACCCCAGCTCTGTTACTTGGCTGACCTCAAGACCTCGGGCAGGCCACCCTTCCCTGACTCTCCTGGTCTCAGTGATCTCAGAGATAAATTGGGATAATGATCCCTAACCATACAGCAGTGCCATGAAGACTGAGAGCAGTTCTTGCATAATATTTACTCAGTAAAAGTTAGATTTGTTTATCATTATTATCACTGAGCTATTAGAGCTGGAAGACATCTTTAAGGTCTATATGTTTACCGAGATCTGTATGTTCACCACTTCCTGTCTCATAGACTAAGAAACTAAGTTTTCAAGAAGCTAAGCAGCTTGTAAGCCACATGCAAAATGGTCTCAGAACTGTGGTCCACATTCACTGATGCCTGGCAGGCGAGCTGTCTGAGTCCATTCTGGCTCAGTCATACCAAAAATTAAACAACATTTGTTTCTCACAGTCCTGGAGACAGCAAGTTCATGATCAAGGTGCTGGCAGATTCGGTATTTTGGAGAATATTCTCCTGGTTCATAAGCTGCTGACTTCTTGTGTTCTCATGTAGCAGGAGGTGGGTGGGGGTAGGGGGGCAGCTAGCTTTCTGAGGTCTCTTTTATAGAGGCTCTAATCCCACCATGAGGACTTCACTCCCATGACATAATGATCTCCCATTAGGTTTTAACCCATGAATTTTGAGGATACACAAACATTTAGTCCATAGCAAGGACTTACTTGTTCCTTATTTTTCAGGTTAAGCCTTTCATGTTGATGTGTGTGTGTGTTAGTTGTTCAGTTGGGTCTGACTCTTTGCGACCCCATAGACTGTAACCCGCCAGGCTCCTCTGTCCATGGGATTCTCCAGACAAGAGTACTGGAGGGGTTGCCATTTCCTTCTCCACAGGATCTTCCCAATCCAGGGTTCGAACCTAGATCTCCTGAATTGTAGTCAGACTCTTTACCATCTGAGCCACCAAGAAAGCCCCATGTTGTTGATGATGGCTGCTAAAGAAGATTTTCTGAAGTGTTTTAATTTTTTTTCTTTGTTTCCCATTGAGTTTTTATAATAAATTCTTTCAGGTCTTCAACCTTGCATATCACTTGTTTCTCTAATGTCACTGTCTTTGTTGGTCTAGCCCTCTGATTCCCTTTACCTGGAATCTTTGTTATGTTTTTGTCCAATGATTCTTTGATTCTTTCCCAACTTGGCTTGTTTTCCCCAAAGAAAATAGAATACCTAAGCAAAAGGGCCATATAACTCATTTTACCTAATTTGCAGTTCCCAGAGTTTTGCTTTCACTGATTAGTAAAAATTTTCCTCCCTCCCCCCCTCCTTCCTTCCTTCCTTCCTTCCTTCCTATTTTCTTCTTTTCTGTAATGGATATAAGTTTGTCAACATTTTAGTTTTCCAAGATTTTTAAAAGGCTCCTTTTATCTATTGATATCACTTCATGAATATAAAAGACCTTTGAATAGGATTAAAAATAGAACATAAATATTAGACTTAACAGCCCTTCTCAAGGGAAAAAAAAAATCAGATATTGGCATTGTCTGTGTGAATCACTTTAAATTTTGTCACAGACCAACAGAGATCTATAAGTGAATAAATGAGAACTGCTAGTCTAAGAGACAGGAGTTAGACTGTGACGTAAACTGGACAACCTCAACTTATCAGGGCTTCCCAAATGGCTCAGTGGTAAAGAATCTGCCTGAAATGTGGGAGACCCAGGAGACGTGGGTTGGATCCTTGGGGTAGGAAGATCCCCTGGAAGAGGAAATGACAACCCACTGGAGTATTCTTGACTGAGAAATTTTATGGACAGAGGAGGAGCCTGGCGGGCTATAGTCCAGGGGGTCTCAAAGAGTTGGACATAACTGAGCTACTGAGGATGTACATGCACCCATGTACATACAACCAATAGAAGCCTAGAATGGGGACAACAATTTTGAACAATTTGAATTTTGACTTCACAGGACTACTGGGAGGATCAAAGTGACATGGAAGATGCTTTTCTGTTGTTCTGTTCAAATATAGTGGGTTATGATGATCATATCAGTAAGCATTATGGCCCACCTAATTTTATGTCTGTATGTTTTACATATATAAATTTATCTATTTTCTATCTAGATAGTTAGCTATCATCTGCCTAATTATATATATATATATATATATCAGTACATGAGAATCTGTAGGACAACCGTTCATCAACACAGGGACAAACAATGGAAGTGACAATAATCCTGGCTTCCAGTCATAGACTAGTGAGCACAAAGGATTTTGGGAGCACAGAGGAAGAAATTATTGTAGCCTCTTCCTAACAGAATTTACATGAATACAGACACCATCTGCACTGACTCTACTCTGGAAGAACTTAGCTCAAATAGTAGACATAGCCTCACAAAGAACTTTGGTCTGCCTAAAATATATGGGCTAGCTCCCCAAATGGGATCTTGCCGGCAAGGCAATGATGCTAGAAACTAAGTAATAAGGAGCTGGAAGGAATCTTTAAGAAGAAATACAAGCTATCTTTCTCTCACTGGTGTCACATGCTTGTTTCCTAAGCAGATGTTGAGTCATGTTCTTCCCTAGCCCATAGAGGATGGAGCATTTGTTGATTGTGGGAGCACACACATTTCAGGCAACTAAAGCTGGACAAATATCACGCTGAGCCATTACTGCAGATTGGAAAGCTAAGATGCACAGAAACTCATTAATAATGCATTGCATATGACTGCTAGGGCCACCGTTTAGAACGAATCTGTCTGACCAACTAAACTCATGGTCTTTCCTACAAACATACAGTCATATCTGTATGACAGCTATATATCTTAATGGATAGAATGACTGAGGTTAATATGAAAGTAATGGACTTCTGTTTTCCTCTCTTCCCCCAAATGACCCGCCTTTCATCTTTCTCTTGACTCATTCCCTAACTCTAGTCACAGTTGAATTGCTTTTTCCAAGCTCCAGAGACAGATACTAATTTGGGGGGCAATTAGTTCAGGTGTTATGTGAGGCCCTGCTAACCTATGCTTTCTCAGATATCAAATGAGTCAGGTTATCCAATTATTTCTGAAAGTATTACTGTGTTTTCACTTTAGTACATTTCTACTCTTTGGCCCATTGTTTACCTCAGAGAGGAGCAAAGAATGAATTCAAGTTACAGTCTGACATTACAATGAGATTGCCAATAGAAATCAATGACTTGTCCCATGACAAGCTAGGGTTTATGAGGCAGCCTAACGGTGTCCTTATATCTTTGCCTACCTCATTGTACTGCCATTCAAGCGGATTATATAATTTTCCTGTTATAAAGGGGGTATAGTCAGGGCAAAAGAAAGTCTAGTTGAGTTTAATAAAGCTGGAAGAAGAGCTACAGAAGACTTACAGAAAAAAGAATATTACAAATAGGGTATTCCAATAAGAGTAGTCTGGGTTGTCTGTTAGGGTTGATATTTATGTCACATTTATTGACCTTAGAAAGGAAATATAGATACAGAAGATAGAGGTTAAGGAACTTAACTTTTCAGCAGCAGGAGCCTAGATCTCAGTGGAATTGAAAAGAGCTATATTCAGTGTAGTGAAATATCATTCATCCATTTTGTACTTATGAGATCTTCTGCTTATTTGGGTAAAATGGCAAAAAAAAAAAAAAACCCCACACCCTTTTCCAAACAAAGCAGAAAAGCCATAATGGAGACTATGGAGTCACTGAAAATGTGCGTAGTTCTAATGCTGTGCTATCTGATATGGAAGCCACAAGCCCCATGTGGTTGCTGATGTCTTGAAATGTATAGCCTGAAATGAGATGTGCTTTAATTATAAAATATATACCTACTTTCAAGGACTAAGCATAAAGAAATAATGCAACATATCTATCTCACTAATAGTTTTAATTTTGCTTACATGTTGAAATGATAATGCTTTGGATGTATCTGATTAAATAAAAAATTAATTTCACCTGTTTATTTATACTTTAAAAATGCAGCTACTATGTAAAACTATATACATAGCTTGCATTATAATTTAGTGGCTAGTAGTGGTCTCATGCAACACCTAAATGAGATTATCTGAGCAGCAAATTTCTGTAATTTGTCCTTATTTAAATTAGAATGTCAATATGCATTCTGCTTCTGTGGGATATGGATTTGCATCCACGAGTGTGATGTGTGTCCACACACATCCATATTCATGCAAGTGTGAAGAATCCCATCACCTTTAGAATGAGAGAAATCATCTCAAGAAATCCAAAGTTGTTTTTGCACGCAGAAATGATATTTTTTCCCCCTACATCTCTTTGTTTTAATAAAACCAGCAGCCCCAAAGAGCACGACTTGAAAGAGGGTACTGGAACAATTTATTATTTCCTCTCCATGGATTAGAGAGGTGGTACTTGGAGCAGCTTGTTAAAGAGAAGAGCTTGGCCCTTGCCCTTGCTCTGTGTTTAATGACCCTCTCTTCATGTGCCACCTCTCTAATCTGCACGAGATAGGTACAAATTGTATCTATAATGCTATATTACTTAACAGTAAAATGTATGATAAATCATAGAATTGCATCTCTACCTTGTAATTGGTGAGATGTGTTGCATGAGAGATCCCCTAACTCAGTCGAGAGTGGTCGCTCTCATACATAACTGCCTGTCTTAAATGAAACCAATTCAGCCCACAAGTGATGAGGGGAGAGTTAAAGCCTTTTTAATTAAAACAAGTAAAAATATGACTTACAATGATTTTAGAGGCTCCTGGATTCAAACGACTGCTTAATAACCCTCTATTTGAATGGAGCCTCTTCTTTTCTTTCTTCTCTAGGCAGCAGGGCTGGACCATCTGTAGAAAATGGGTACCTGAGAGGACATTTGGTGAATGCATGTTCTCATCTATAGTAATCGTCACTTTTAATTTGTTCCCCTTAGCCAGATGCGTTTATAATTTTTGAAACTTACAGTCTCCCTACTCTTACCCACATATATATGTTTCATTCACAACACTTTTTGTTTTAAATGTCTTTTTTTAACCTATATAACCTACTCGCTAATTCTTCAGAGTTCTTGTATCATATTTTGTCTTAGTTTCTTAAGCTTCTGGCCTTATTTTTCTTTTTTTAACATAGCCTGTTTTTGTGTCCTCTCTCCCTAACTGCTAAGCTGCTTAATTTCCCAAGTATCAGTGGCAAAGCAACCAGCATCAGGGCATTTATTGCTGCAGAAAAGTTGGAGTCCAAGTGATTGTATCTCCATTCTTAACGAATGCATGGAGGTTTTAGTAGTAATGTACATAATGTAGAAAAAGGTAGGGACAACAACATCTAGGTCAAGATTGTAAATAGTCATATCTGTGTTCTGGATACAGAAAATGTCTGACCAACACTATATATAATTTGATCATTGACTGTTCAGAAGTTAGTTATGAAGACAACTGAAATGAAATTTGACAGACAAGTTTAAATTAAACTTGCAATTGCTGGCTTATACAAATTAGACTGTTCCAGCTGAGTGAGGCCATAGAATGGCTAATCTTTCAGAAAGAGCTGAGCGCATGTGACTGCATTAAGTTGTTGTTCAGTCACTAAGTCACGTCCGGCTTTTTGTGACCCCATGAAATACAGCACACCAGGCTTCCCCCTCCATCACCATCTCCCAGAGTTTGCTCAAACTCCTGTCCTGGCATCCCCTTTTCCTCCTGCCCTCAATCTCTCCCAGCCTCAGGATCTTTTCCAGTGGGTCAGCTCTTTGTATCAGGTGGCCAACGTACTGAAGTCTCAGCTTTAGCCATCAGCCCTTTCAGCGAATATTCAGGGTTGATTTCCCTTAGGTTTGACTGGCTTGATCTCCTTGCAGTCGAAGGGATTCTCAAGGGTCTTCTCCAGCACCATGCTTCGAAAGCGTCATTTCTTTGGATGCAATAAGTAGTACTAGTGCGCTGGTACCTTGAAGGAGATATGAATCTCCAGCGAGTTTCCCTGCCATCAGTCATCCTTCTTGCCGTTCCTTCAGAGTCAGTCTCAGAAAGCTTCCCTTTAGGAGCTAAATTCTAGGACTCGCTGTATGGAGTTGAAAAATATCCAGTAAAAGTTGCCATATACTTGCTGCTTATGCTTTCTATCTATCACTAAGCAAATGAGTGAGCTTCCCTGACGCGATTTTTCATTTAATTTTTTATACGTATTTTCTTAAGAATGATAAAATAGATTGTGTGGTCTCAACTTAATTCAATCCCCTTTCATGTCTGACTTTCTGAAAAGAGTAGAAGGGCAGATTTTGGATATGAGTCAATGATTCTCTCCAAACAGACATAGGAATATTATCAAAATTGCAGCCTAGCACAGCCTACTTGAAAAAGTGGTGGGTTTGGAGGTGGGGTCGCCTTATGGTTTTCAGTTACATCTGTATTGCTTTTCCTGCAATCTACTGTTTCACATCTTAGTAAAGAGAAACAATTCATTTGGTGAATAATCTATAATACAATTTCCAGAAGCTACCCTGCCATTTCTCAACTGCCAGATATATTTTATTTTTACTCTGCCTGTACCAAGGAAAACAAGGTTGCAAAATGATGCCAGCTTATGCTTTTCAGCTATGAGATGTCAATAGCCCTTGATTTTGTTGCTGTTGTCACTAATTTCTGCAAGTTCACAAAAAAGTGTCATAAAAACAAATTGCTTTTAAACATCCTATCATTATTCATCCAGTATTCTTATGAGATATAAGAATATATTTGCCATAGTTTTTGAAATCACTTTTAATCACCAATATTCATGCCTGTAGAAAAGACTACTTAGACTCTATTTTTTATTTTCCTCTCAGTTTTTTTCCTTCCTTGTGTTTTCATGCTGACATTTTTACTGTAAAGTCGCATTTTCATCTAGGACAATGGCATCTTGTTTTTAAAGCAAACAAACATAAGACAATTTGTTTTGAAAATATGTGGGTTGATGACAAAGTCATAAGAATTTCAGAGAAATGTCAGCGCAAGTGTCAGGAGAGCCAGTGCTCATGTATTTCTTATATGAAAATGGAATTTGGTGCCTTATGTACTGACAGCCTCCACACTGCGCAGAAGTTTCTTTGTTTTTACTCAGCACTGCTTTCCTCTTGCACTCTAAGCCCACTTGATGATTTCGAAAGATCAATTCTACTTTGCAGTGAATGTGTCTCTTAACCTTTTTTCCTAGAAACTGAAACACTATATGAGTCCCACAAAAGGGGAAACTCTAAGATGAACAGCAAGGAAGCAAAGGGTTGTATTATAATTCACATAAAACAGAACATGTTCACTAATCAGTACTCATATCATACATTTGTAAAAACGACTGCCTGACAGGTGAAAAATCTATTTTTTTGAACAGCTTATTTTAGTCTTAAATCAATCCAACACAATAGTTCCTTTTTTTGCTTTACACAAACTCTCTTTCACCTTTTGATAAACTGTACCCCTGTGAGCCATAGAATGTTTCAGATTCTTACTCTTTTCTGTGTTGCAGTAGTAGTTGGAGGGCAACACAAAGCAGATTCATTTGGCAGAATGTTTTTATATGCATATCAATGCAAAGTAGGATTTAATGATTTTGAGGATTAAAGGCTCTGTCCGAAACTTTGTAATGTGCTGTGAAATGCTTGCAGTGCAAATTAGACTCCTGACCCGCTGAGGCCTCTCTGAGGTATTCTATTTTAACCTGCTGTATGGAGCACAATAGCAATAAGTCTTGAAGCAGATTAAGTAATTTCCCCATTGTAGTGTGTCTATTGGAGTTTCAAATAACCCAGCATAGGGATGCAAAGTCTTGATACATTTGGATATTCCAGACTGTAGCCCTTCTGTATTAAAAATAAAAAAAAGAATGTTTCTACAGGACAACAGCCTATACTTTGACACCTTGTAAGAATATACATGGATGCCCTACTCAGTTCAGTGAATGCTGATTATTTTGCTGATCCTGAATCCTTAAAAATAAAAGAAAGACCGAGAAGAAAAGATGGTCCATTTGTATGTATCAACTATGCTGAACATTGTATGAAACGGAAGCTTGAGATGGTATGACACTCTCAAGTTTCATCTGCCATTGGGGATTTGATTTACTTTTCCGTCTTGCTTGGAGGTGTTGTGGTTTGGCTTAGCAGTTTTGGCTGGAAAAGTCTGAGGCTCATTTGAGAAGGCAGTGATGAGCATCAGTACTCCAGGGCAGACAGAACAGCATGTGCAAAGCTCAGAGCTGGGTCCTGTGACAGCAGAGCTTCTGCATGGGAGCCATCTTGAATTCAGCACTTCAGTAGGAGAGAAAATTTTCATTATGTCTTCTCTGTGCCAAGACTTTTGTGAGGTAAAGGTCAGATCTACATAATGAAACAAAAGTCAGGGCCAGGTTGGGGGGAAATGGACTTGTTTAATCCAGGAGGCCAAAAAACTTTGGAGATTTGATTGAAAACCCAAATGCTTCCCTGGGAATAAGCATTTAATTAGTATGGAAAAATCTAAATGTGCCCTTGATTTTTTTGTTCCTTTCTACAAATGACAAGTCCTCTCATTAAACACATTTTAAAAAGCAGAAACTATGGGCTTAAGCAGAACACTATAAGCCCACTCAATTCTCTGCTCCTTTGAAGAAAAGAGCTGTGGGCAATATTGTCCTTGGAGGGAAAGAGCACTTGGTGATACGTGCTAACAGCACATTAAGAAGAATAAACAAGTATAGCTTGGGAGACCACTCCTCTGTTTCCCAGATCAAACCTCAGTGTCTTTCCAATGGCCAGTCCATTGGAAGGAAGCTGGAGGGCTGGGTGGCTCTGTAGCCCAGGCAAAGAGGAAATGTGCTGCCCATATGTTTATGGAGAATGGTATGCATATGTGTGGCTGGGGGTGTGCGTGTGTTTGAGGCTGTGTGTGCACATGCATTTGTATGGGGAGCGTGTGTACATAGAGATACATATGTATGTGTGATGGGTGTGTAGGTGGTGTGTGTCTGTTAAAAAAAATGTTATACACATGACCCGTGATTTGATCAAATATCAAACACGTTTTCCTCCCTCTGCCCCTCCTGCAGTCCTTGACTCTTTGCTCTTAGTTATTGCAGTTTGTCCCCATGAAGACCAAGAAAAAGAAGAGCTTACTGCTTCTTAATGGTGATATGATGAAAATATAAGTGTCCCCTTTGTGATTTTTGATGAGGCAGAGCGGACTTTGGGCTAGGAATCTACTCCTGCACTTTAAGTTGGGGAAGCAGGAGCATTTGTTGCAAGGATCTGAGTCAACACGATGCTTAAATAACACACCCAACTCTCCTTATTTTCCATGGCTTCCTCACTTTTTTGCCAGCTCACCATCCCAGTGAGTCTCCACCGAAGCTCCTTCCTCCTGCTATCACTTTCCTCTTGGAGCTGTCTAACATGGTATATATTTCTTTTTCTTCCTTATGTGTGTCTCTAATTTACAAATAATGTAGTAAAAGTTCAATATCCTAGAACCTTAGACCTCAGGCTTGGAATCACAGAAACTTAAAGCCAAATAGGACCTTGGTAGACTTCTCCACCCATGGAATTTTCCAAACAAGAATACTGGAGTGGGATGCCGTTCCATTCTTCAGAGAATCTTCCCAACCCGGGATCAAACCCAGGTCTCCTGCATTGCAGGCAGACACTTTACCATCTGTGCCACCAGGGAAGCTCTAGATAGGATCTTGAGGATATTCTAATTCGGTTCCCTTATTAATAGATGAGCATGTATAGATCGGATACCAGAGGGCAGCTGACTGTGGATCTGAGTACACAAGCGATGTCGTTGGGTTGACATGGACATCTCACTAGAAGTTGTGGAAATTTGTTTCATGGGAGTGACTGCAAACAGTGCAAAGGACATTTCCATTGGGAGATTAAATGTGGTAACTCACAACTGTGAAAGTTCTTTATGAGCTATAATGTGATAAATGCATAAAATGTAAGGTGATTATGTCTGTTTTTTTTCTTTTATTTAACTGATAATGTACTAGCTGAAAAATTGTACCATAACTTTTGAGACTGTAAAAACTGAAAAGTCTTAAGTGTGTATTCCAAAGAAGCTCTCCATTACTCAAAATTGTTTAATATTTGCTTTGTAGAAAGTTGCTTTGACCATTCAGCCCCTTTAGACAAGAAGGAATCATTTATGTAGTTACAGAGAAAAAGAACTGGATGGGAGGTCTGCAGGCCCAGATTCCATTCTTGTTTAGATCTGTGTAATATTTATTCACTTGATGATCTGAATGACCATTAATTGTTTAACCTAAGTAGAACTCATCATTTTCTTTCATGGAAAAGAGGTCCCGTCCTATTGTTCATTTGCCCCAACCAAAAATGTGGAAGGCATGCTTCCCTTCTATTTCTTCCTTACCTCTTCCTGCTTCATCACCAGGGTCTGTCATATTTATTCCTAAATATTTCTTCAATATCCCCACTTCAGTGTCATATTTTCCATCTCTCACTTCTTATAGTTTTAAGTGGTCTCCCTTTCTCTAGTCTTGCCTTTTCTTCTTCAAGTGCTAGCCAGATTGAACTTATAAATTTGATTAGCTCACTGCCCTGTTAATGACTTCAGAATGCCCTAAGGAGGAAGTTCAAAGTTGTTACCTTCACCCGCAGGCCTTTCGGACCTGGCCTCTGCCAGCTACCCAGCCTCCTCCTACGTCACAGCCCTTACTCCAGTTTGCATCATCCAATTTTGTTTCTTCAGTGCACCATCTTGCTTCTCACCTCTGAATTCTCACACACGCCGTGTCCTTGGCTGAATACCTAATGGTAAGCTCTTTTTTCCCTCTCTTCATATGCTTAATTCCATTTCATCTTTCAATCTCAGCTTAAATATTCCTTTGTCTGTCAGCCTTCATTGTTAATATCTATTTCTATTAGCACACTTATCACAAATCATTACACAGTCTGTAGTTCCTAATTCCGTAAGCTCTCTGAAATTGGAGACCAGGTATATGCAGTTTCTATGTTTACAGGTTTTACTCCAGTGCCTCATATATAGGATATGCCTAAATAAATGTATGTTGAGTAAATGAATCCATAACTGTCAGTGACTACTTATGTGAGCTTGAACAAGTCACTCTTCTTCATGTGTAGTGTGAGAACACTGAATTAAAATGACATGAAGGTGGCTTCTAGTTTGAATTATATGAACTTCTCTTTCATCTTTGTTAACATAGGAAATGTAATACAAATTTCAAAGAACTATGAGTGAGTGATACATTTCCATTTTTTATTTGAGCTTATACATTTAAAAGTTTGTAATCTTTGTTCACATCTGGATCAATACTCTACCTCATAATAAATATCTTCCTTCCCTGGTGGCTCAGAGGTTAAAGCGTCCGCCTCCAATACGGGTGACCCGGGATCGATCCCTGGGTCGGGAAGATCCCCTGGAGAAGGAAATGGCAATCCACTCCAGTATTCTTGCCTGGAGAATCCCATGGACAGAGAAGCCTAGTACGTTACAGTCCACGGGGTCGCAAAGAGTCGGACATGACTGAGCGACTTCACCTTCACCTTCACCTTCAATGAGTAGTCATCATTAATGCCCAAGATCAAGAGTATTGATCATTTGCACCCTGATAATTTGGAGTTTCAGCGTCAGCATCAGTCCTTCCAATGAAGATCCAAGACTGATCTCCTTTAGGATGGACTGGTTCGATCTTCTTGCAGTCCAAGGGACTCTCAAGAGTCTTCTCCAACACCACAGTTCAGAAGCATCAATTCTTCGGCACTCAGTTTTCTTTATAGGCCAACTCTCACATCCATTCATGACCACTGGAAAAACCATAGCCTTGAGTAGACGGACCTTTGTTGGCAAAGTAATGTCTCTGCTTTTGAATATACTGTCTAGGTTAGTCATAGCTTTCCTTCCAAGGAGTAAACGTCTTTCAATTTCATGGCTGCAATCACCATCTGCAGTGATTTTGGAGCCCCCAGAAATAAAGTCTGACACTGTTTCCACTGTTTCCCCGTCTATTTCCCATGAAGTGATGGGACCGGATGCCATGATCTTCGTTTTCTGAATGTTGAGCTTTAAGCCAACTTTTTCACTCTCCTCTTTCACTTTCCTCAAGAGGCTTTTTAGCTCCTCTTCACTTTCTGCCATAAGGGTGGTGTCATCTGCATATCTGAGGTTATCGATATTTCTCCCGGCAATCTTGATTCCAGCTTGTGCTTCTTCCAGCCCAGCATTTCTCATGATGTACTCTGCATAGAAGTTAAATAAGCAGGGTGACAATAACAGCCTTGACATACTCCTTTTCCTGTTTGGAACCAGTCTGTTGTTCCATGTCCAGTTCTTACTGTTGCTTCCTGACCTGCATATAGGTTTCTCAAGAGGCACTTCACATCCTGCAAAGAGTTGACTAATCAGAAAAGACCCTGATGCTGGGAAGGATTGAGGGCAGGAGGAGAAGGAGACAACAGAGGATGAGATGGCTGGATAGCATCGCTGACTTGAGTTTGGGTAAAGTCCGGGAGTTGGTAATGGACAGGGAGGCCTGGCCTGCTGGAATTCATGGGATGACAAGGAGTGAGACACAACTGAGCGACTGAACTGAACTGAGTTGAATTTGCTGCGGGTGCTAAGTCGCTTCAGTCATGTCTGACTCTGTGCGACCCCATAGATGGCAGCCCATCAGGCTCCCACATCCCTGACAAGAACATCTCCAGACAAGAACATTGGAGTGGGTTGCCAATGGCTCATTGGCTTCCAGTGGGTTCACTGCCTTCTCCAATGCTTGAAAGTGAAAAGTGAAGTGAAGTCACTCAGTTGTGTCCAACTCTTCGCGACTCCATGGACTGCAGCCTACCAGGCTCCTCCGTTCATGGGATTTTCCAGGCAAGAGTACTGGAGTGGGTTGCCATTGCCTTCTCCCTGATAATTTGGAAATTATCAAATTAGGGATTCCCCAGTGGCTCAGAGGGTGAAGCGTCTGCCCACAGTGTGGGAGACCCGGGTTTAATATCTGAATCGGGAAGATCCCCTGGAGAAGGAAATAGCACCCCACTCTAGTACTCTTGCATAGAAAATTCCACGGATGGAGGAGCCTGGTGGACTGCAGTCCATGGGTCGCAAAGAGTTGGACAGGACTGAGTGAGAAGTCTGTGACGTCTGTTAAATCTGTTAATTTGGAAATTTGTTGACTTTGTGGATCTATGAAAGAAACTATAAGAAATTTGCTTTTCTTGAATTTCTTGGGTCCAGTTTAAAAGAAAACAAATACCTCAGAAGAAACACATTTTCATTCTTTATCCGGGTTATGAAATGTTTGCTTGAATGTAATGGACTCAGGATGGAAGCCAGTCAATATTTCTCAACTACCTTGAACCTTTGGAAGTTGACCATCAATGTTTATATGGTAGCTAAGTCTTAGGTCTTTAATTTCACTGCTAAATGAAAAAAATGTAGTGTATTTCAGTGAGTCTACAGATTCTCTATGTGAGGAATCAGTTAAGCTGCTGCTGCTAAGTCACTTCAGTCGTTTCCGACTCTGTGCAACCCCATAGACGGCAGCTCATCAGGCTTCGCCATCCCTGGGATTCTCCAGGCAAGAACACTGGAGTGGGTTGTGATTTCCTTCTCCAATGCATGAAACTGAAAAGTGAAAGTGAAGTCACTCAGTCATGCCCGACTCTTCACGACCCCATGGACTGCAGCCTACCAGGCACTCCTAATGGCCAAGAGAAGCAACAAGGTATTTGAGAGTAAAATATGCAGAGAAGAAAATTTTGAGCTTCTTGTTCTTAGTTTTCGGATAATCCCAAAGGTAAGGAATGCACATAGTCTACTGTCAGAGAGAGCCAGTTTGGGGGAAACATGATGCAGATCCAGAGACATAGATACCACATTTCCTCCCCAGAGAAGCTAAGAAAAGGTCAGGGCTTTATACTGGGAGAATGATCCAACTAAATACCAACATGAAGCCAGCGGGCTATGTGCCCCCAAAACAAAACGAGCTCTGCATTATTATCAGTGTCTCTTTGAAGACGCCCTCAAACTTGACCCTGTAGTCATTGTCTTTGCTTCTCCTGGTTCCGAAATATAAGCAACTTTCCAAGTTTTTTGTCCTTGACTTTTCTTTCTTTCTTTCTTTTTTTTTTTTTTACCCTTCTCTATCTTATTGTGCTTATGTTTTAATATATCTGCTCTGTGGTGATGTGGTACTGGAATTAAGCACTCTACATCTAGGGAGATTTTTCCAATTTATTGCCTTCTGGGACAAGAATTTATTCCTTAGACCTGCCAATCTGCAGTTGCTAGTAAATGATATACTGGTTTACAGATCTGAATACTGTTAGATGGGGAAAGAAAATCAGGAAAGAAAAAAATGATTTTCATCTAAGACTGAAATTCAGACAAAGGATTGGTGATAGTGTTTGAGTAGACAGTACATCAGCGTGGCTTTGTGTTAGGTAGAAGTGCCAGCTTACAGCAAGCAGGAGAGAACGCGAAAACAAAATAAAAACTAGGCCTACCTCTGCTTATTCAAATACCACCCACAACTTTCTGGGAGAAGAACATATGCAGAGCATATTTGAAAACATTATAAGGCATGCATAAAGTACAATATTAGTCAATTTTATATGCTCAGTTGCATGAAATCTGTGTGTTTAAAAAATATAATAATTTGCATTTCATGGCTTTTGATAACCTCAGGAGTGCACTTGAAATTCAACACATGCCCACAGCACCTCCCAGCTCACCCCATTTTTAACTGAAGACCAATAGCAGTTGCTAGTAAATGATATACTGGTTTACAGATCTGAATACTGTTAGATGGGGAAAGAAAATCAGGAAAGAAAAAAATGATTTTCATCTAAGACTGAAATTCAGACAAAGGATTGGTGATAGTGTTTGAGTAGACAGTACATCAGCGTGGCTTTGTGTTAGGTAGAAGTGCCAGCTTACAGCAAGCAGGAGAGAACGCGAAAACAAAATAAAAACTAGGCCTACCTCTGCTTATTCAAATACCACCCACAACTTTCTGGGAGAAGAACATATGCAGAGCATATTTGAAAACATTATAAGGCATGCATAAAGTACAATATTAGTCAATTTTATATGCTCAGTTGCATGAAATCTGTGTGTTTAAAAAATATAATAATTTGCATTTCATGGCTTTTGATAACCTCAGGAGTGCACTTGAAATTCAACACATGCCCACAGCACCTCCCAGCTCACCCCATTTTTAACTGAAGACCAATGGTTTCTATTAAGGGATCAGGCAGGGCCTCTGACAAGCCAGTCAATAACTATGTGAGGTTACTTCATTAATGCTATAATGGCTGATAGAGTGAGAGGCAAAAAACAGGTTCCTGACAGCAGCAAATGAAAATGATAGAGATTCCTGAAGCAATGCGCCTTTCCTTTGTCATTGTCTTTTGCTTCGCTTATTCAAAATGTGGCATTTATGTATTCAGTCTTGATGAATGTTGCAGGCTTTAAGTACTTTTTCCATCTCTAATGCAGTGCCGATTGCACATTGTTCTCTCTTTCTCTCTCTCCTCATCTCCCTCTCTCTCTTTTTTTCCTATAACCTCTGCTGTCAAGGCACTGCAGGCTGAAGGGTTGCAGGCACTGGCTAAATAGCTTTTGTGCTATAAATGGTGAAGGTGCTGGGACAATGCATCATAAGTGCTGGTTGGGTCATAGAGCAGAGAAGGTGGTGGAAGCCAGACCCTGAAGCTAAAGTAAAGTGGTGCAAGTCCCCCTGGCCCTGCCATTCACTTGCCTTTATTTAGAAATCAAAGGACATCCCCAAGGAATGTAAAGACATCTCTGGGGAGTTCAGACAAGGGTGCCATTGGGAGAAGAAAGCCCCCTGCAGGTGAATCAAGAAGACAAGCCACGTGACCATGTTCAGAAACATGCTTAACTCTGGGGAGGGTGTGCTGACTTGACTGTCTGGCTTCTCAAATCTGGGTTTATTTCCAGTTTTTCAGTGCCTTGATGGGCTACATTCTGATCCCTGAGGGGACCGTGCACTCTGTTTGGATAAGAGGAAATAAGAGGTGACAGGTTTCTGGCATCAAAGAGAAGGAGCTTTAGTGCAGTTGCAAGGGGAGGTGCAGGCATTTCCGTGATACTGCTGGCCACCTCCTCTCAGGAGGGCCATTGTCAAGCTAAGAATAGACTCATAAGGAAGTCAGAGTTGAGAGTGTTTTGGTGCCCATTCTGATGGGCAGATTTATAGTTGCCATTTGCACCTTCAGGGTCATGTGAACTGTGAGCCATTTTGGAAGGAGAGATGTGAAAATCAGCTGATAAATATGTATATTTGAATTTCATCATCTTTCACCAGAGAACTGATCAGCTTTGTGGGGTGCTTGTCTTCACCTGGCGGAATATCAAAATAATATCAACGTGGACAGAGATGAGGCAGGGCAGGAATGAAAAATGGGATGGCCTCACACAACTCGGGTGGCAGAACATAGCCTCAAATAACCACCATATGTTTTTAGAACAGACTTAAATCCCTTGTGAAGCAGACTGGATTCAAAGATAAACCAACCCACCCAACCACAATTAAATGCATAATTGTGGTCTGGATGTACAGGTGATAACTTGGCCAGAAGCACCTTAGCGGGAAGCTCTGACCTTCATTTTTCTATGGTTCCATCACACAGGGTGGTGGTGCTCTTCCCTCTTTATTTACTGCAGAGGTTCAGAGCAATAGTTCTTCTCCAGTTGAAGACTAAGCTGGCATGAACTATATAGTATCTTGCTCTGAGGAACCTCAGTTATTTCAGTAATTACAAATTCTATAGTCATGTGCCGTTCCCCACCCCCCACCCCATCAGTCTTCACCAGTAACTTACATGGTAGAGTGTATTCTCTCTTTTTCATAAATGCTACAGGTTGAGATGCGTTGTCACCTATATTCAGATGTTGAAGTTCTAACCCCTAGTACCATAGCATGTGACTGTATTTGAAGACAGGGTCTTTAGAGGCAATTAAGATAAAATACATATAAGGAGGGAAGATTAGGGCCTAAGTGTAGACTGAAGAGCATGATGGGCTATAGGGGGAAGCTGGTGTGAGTCTCAGAAGAGACAGGCCCTGCTACCACCTTGACCTCAGACTTCTAACCTCCAGAATTGTGAGAAAATAAAACTTCTGTTGTTTAAGCCAGAAATCTCCTATCAAATGTCCTCAATGATCAGCATTTTAATGGATGAGTGCACATTTTTTATTTTTACTTATGAGTTAGGGATGCATAAATATCCTGTAGAATTGAATTGTGAAGTTTGAAAAGTTCACATACATAAAAAGCTTCATATAACTATGATATTCTATAACCTATTTATTTTGCTCTGCATTATCATGTTGACATGTTTTGATACTTATAGAAATAATCTGTTCATTTTATCTGCTGCCTAGTACTCCATTGGATAATTATACCACTATTTATTTATCCTTTCCCCTACTAGAATTTGGATTTATCCTTTCCCCTACTAGAATTTGGATTTATCCTTTCCCCCCCTATAATTTGGATTATTTCTATTTTGTGTAGTAATGAACAGTACTGTATGAATATTTTTTACAGGTGTTTGCTATAGTACAATATGGGACTTCTCTAAGCCATGTTCCCAGGATAGGAATTAACTGGATCATAGCATCTGAAGTTGGTGATGGACAGGGAAGCTTGGCGTGCTGCAGTCCATGGGGTCACAGAGTTGCACACTACTGAGAGACTGGACTGAACTGATATATACATATTTTCAACCTAACTTTTTATTTTCAATTGCTTGTTCAAATAATTATATCAGCTTCTCCTCCTAGCAACAGAGTATAACATCTCCATTTTCCCATAACCTTACCAACACTTAGTATTGTCAGTATTTGTAATTTTCTTCTGATAGGAGTGAATGGTGTCTCATTATTGTTTGGAGGGTCTTCTTAACAGCCATAATCACAATGGCTAGTATTCACTGAGCCCTTATCAAATGTCAGATTGTGTACAATTTATTTTGGATCTTATTTAATCTTTACAACCTTTGTATGAAGTTGGCATGGTTACTATCACCTGCATTTTGCCGATAAGAAAACTGAAGTTTAAAATGATTAAGTAACTTGCTTAAGGCCAGGCAACTACCAGGTGATTAAACAAGAATTAGAATGTATCTGATTCCAAAGCGTGTTGCATTAGTTAGGATTTCCTCGAAAGCAAACCCTGAGACAGAGGACTTGAGTGCAGATAGTTTATTTGGGAGTTGATAACAGAAGACCCTTGAGAGTATATTGGACTGCAAGGAGATTCAACCAGCCCATCCTAAAGGAGATCAGTCCTGGGTATTCATTGGAAGGACTGATGCTGAAGCTGAAACTCTAATACTTTGGCCACCTCATGTGAAGAGTTGACTCATTGGAAAAGTCCCTGATGCTGGGAGGGATTGGGGGCAGGAAGAGAAGGGGATGACAGAGGATGAGATGACTGAATGGCATCACCATCTCAATGGACATGAGTTTGGGTGGACTCTGGGAGTTGGTGATGGACAGGGAGGCCTGGCATGCTGTGATTCGTGGGGTCACAAAGAGTCGGACACGACTGAGCAACTGAACTGAACAGGAAGCAAATATGAGATAATAGGTAGAGTCAGACAAAGTTAAGGGAGTCATTAAAAAAATGTAATAATGAACATGTTGCCACTGCAGGGAATTTGGGCTCCATGTTTCTGGGGCTCCTCTGAAAGTTGGTGCATCTAGAATTATCACCTAGTTATGGGGAATTTGGGGGCATTCACCCTCTGACTCCCATTTCCCTTTGATTGGATTTGGGGCTGCTCTGCATAAGGTCTGACTAAGTTCCCCTAGACAGAGAGAACCCTCAGTCAAAACAGCAGAGAGAAGTAGGTCCTTGAGAATATCCACTACGGCTGCAGGAGAACATAGCGGTGGGCCGCATATATGGGGAGTGGCACCAATGCCTTGCCCACCTCCAGCTATACTTCCATCTGATAAAGCAGGAGATATCTCCACGCCAGCTTCTCTCTCTCACAACCTGAGGAGAAGCCATTGCATTTTAATCTCTGCACTGTGGGGTTGATTTATAATTGGTGAGACTTTTCCTACAGAAGTTGATGCACAGTATTACACTTCACCAAAATCATCCAACTTGCTATGTGATGGATATTATTTTGTCACATCTATTCTTCTTGGTTTTAATTACTTTGTATGTGATAACAAGGCTCATTGCGTACTTTTGATAAAGTGGGGAAAATGTCAATTTCCCCACTGCTTTCTTGTGAAATATATAAAATGAAACTTGCCTCTAACTCTGGAGTGGTTCCTGTGTTTATAAGGATGCATTTTTTTTCACTTTACAAAAGCTTCAGTAAGGTCATGGATATAAAACTGGCCCATAACAACAATAACAACAACAACATTTACCAGAAATCTGACTTGAAACAATGAAAACAAGGCAATGCATTTAAAAGAAATAATGACAGTTATTTAGATTGGTATAGTTCTTTGGGTTTTCAAAGCATTTTCGTTATTTTAGCAGGACTGCCTAACAAGAAAGCAATGTGTGTGCTAAGATCTCATTATTCTCTCTTATAGATATAAAAATAAATGCTCAGAATGGTTTAAAAAAAATGGCTTAGCCAGGATTAGTCAGTGAATTGGTGACCATGTTTGACCTTGAGCTCTGGACTCAATCCTATGCTTGTTCACCCACAATAGTTTTTAAATATGTAGTTTACAGACAACCTGCATCAAAATGGCTGGGTTTACTTATTAAATGGCCAAGCCCTAGGTCTTACCTTAAAAGATAGGTATTGCCTATCCGAATTGGATAAACATCCATTTGCAAACGTGAAAAGCATTTTGATGAACCATGTGTTGACCCTTGGATGTCATGATGATCATGGTATTCTTACCACCCATAGAAATGGTCTGGAGAGCACAGAAGCCACCCACGATCTACACTCCAGGCTCAGGCAGTGTCTTCACACAACCAGAAGCCCTGATATCCACAGCAGAAGGTTTTTGTGCCCACCCATAGTGGTGGTCATCGTGTTGATGTGAAGAAGCCAGAATTGCTCCAGGAGAAAGAACATATTTGTGGTCATCCTTCCCTTGCCAATAATATTTTTAAACCAAACAGATTTTCCCCCAGACATGCAGACAGGCTGATTCATGAAATCTGGATAACCTTCCACTTATTTTTTGCTCTCTCTTTTAAAAATTAACAAATGAGTCCCAACAGCATGTCTGCGATATAAAGAATGACTTATTGTGGCATTGATGAAGTGTCACTTAAGCGAGTTTTAAACACTTCCTGTAAATCTTCTGTGTTTTAAGAGGCCAAACTATTCATTTTTATTTTTTCTGCCTATCAAAACTCAACTGTGGTTAACATGTTTTCTAAAACCTTTTGGGGGAGCCTGAACTGATTTCTACATCATCAAAATCAACCAGAGATGAGATACTTATCTTACTCCCTTGATTTCCAGGATTATTGCCAGAGGCCATGGCAGCTGTCCAGTTGAGAGCTGATAGGGGTTTACACATTGATGTGGCAGTGGGGGTGGTCATGAGGAATTTGATCTGCATACATTTTGGAAGTAGAGCCAACAGGATTTTCTGATGGATTGAGTGTGGGGCATAAGAGAAAGGGAAGGTCAAGGATGACTCCCAAGTTTTCTCCCCGAGCCACTGAAATGATGAAACTGCAGTAAATTGAGATGGAAGAGACTGTGGATGGTGCAAGCTTTGTTGAGTAAGATCAGCTTGGGATATTTTATACTTGAGACAGCTCTTTGACATCCAGATGGAGATGTCAGTAAACTCTTAGATAAATGAGTCTGGACTTTGGGAGACAAGTCTGGACTGAAGATATAAATTGGGGAATCAGCGCATATAATTCAAATTTAAAGCTCTAGGAATGAAAAGAGGAACCGAGACTAAACCCTGGGGCACTTAGCAGAGGTCAGGAAGGAAGCCAGTCAGTCACATTGACTTGGAAGAAACAAACAGTAAGATATGTAGTATTTTGAATGTCAAGGAATAATGGATATTGAGGCAGAACAAATGATTTCCTGTCAAATTCTGCCAATAGTTGACCTCTGAGTTCGGTAACATGGAAGTCATCGGTGACCTTTTAAGAGTAGTTTGTATGAATGAGAGAGGCAAAAGCCAGCTTGGAATGTGCTAAAGAGATGAGAGAGAAGATGAACCAACGCCTGTATTAATTGCTTCTTAGTTAACATTTCTTGCACTATTAATTAATTCCAGAGGGTTGCCTCTCTGTTATGGTAGTCCCACATCTTGGGCCCATGATCCTAAGACCACCAGTTTAACCAGTTGGATAGAATGCCAATAACCTGCCAAGTACTAAAAATGACCAGTTGCCACAAGCCTGATAACTTGTAGCCAGCGTCTAGAAGTGCTTCCCTGTGTTGTAGTGAAGATGAAGATAACTGGTCCCAAAATAGCCTGTTCGGCACCCAGCACAGTACCTCATACACAATAAGTATTTAATAGCTTTTTTGTGGTCTGAATGGATTTGTAAGAGAATGAATGTGCTTGGGTATATTTGGAGCACATTGTCTATCTATGTTTGGTTAATTTTCTTTTTTCCAATAAAAGATCTACAAATGTCTCCTAGTAAAAATAAATAAATAAAGCCAGGGTGGGGGAAAAAACCTGTTTGAAATAAACACATTGTGTCCTGAAAGATCTATTTGGTCCTGCCAGCAGTCTCATTGGCTGTGATTTGTATATTAAGAAGATTTTAATTGCTCAGGTAAGTGCCTGCACCTGCTAAGACATTGTGTATTAGAGCACTTTATTCTAATCTTTTACAATACAGGGCATACTTCACCCATAAAATTATTCTCTGCACAATTATCACTCTTTTGCTGAGGTAGAAAGTGCACTTAACACTTTGGGTTTTACTCATTATTATTAAAATCATGGAAATTAGGATCATTGGGTAAATCTTGTGCAGTTAGCTGCTGAATTACCCCTGTCCTTTCTGCTCCTCTTTTGCTTGCACCAATGAGCAGAATTCTCATGAGTTTGTAGCTATCTGCAAGTGTGATGGGGGGTGGATTGTTTTCAGCACAAAAGGTGTTATAAACTCCCAGCAGAGCTTTTCTGCTGGGGTTCAGGGAACATATGAACTAACTGGTTTTCTTCTTTATTTTTAAAATATATTTTTTTCCTGATTAGCAAAGAATTGCAAAACAAAAATGAAAAATAATTGCATGTGAAAAGTTTAGAAAATACAAGGAAAAACACAAACTCATAATTATTATTTATGTAATTTTGATATACATTTATATATAAATATATTGTTTAGTTGCTAAATTGAGAGAATACATAAAGCAAACACACACATACTCACACATCAGAAGAACACAACTCCTGTTGAAAAAGAAGGACGAGAGTGGTTGCACTTTTCTTTTCCTAAGAGAAATGACACCAGGGTTGGCAAACTATAGCTTCCAGGCTGATCCTACCTGTTAAAGTTTTATTGAACACGGGCATGCCGCTTTGTTTACCTATCATCCACGGCTGCCTTCATGCTACAACAGGAAAGGGAGATACGCAGTTGCAATAGAGGCCACATGGCCCGCAAATCCTAAAATGGGTCCTATTGGCCACATCTTGCACTACCGGGTCCTTTGCTGCTGAGATTAGCAATGTCACTTCAGTGATTACATTATTATATTCTTTGGTGGCCAGCACTTGATCCTGTGTTTTAGTTGTAGTGTGGTTTGAGCCAGCTCATCCATATCGTTGTTCAGTCTCTCAGCCATGTCCAACTCTTTGCAACCCCATGGACTGTACCACATCAGGCTTTCCTGTCCTTCACCATCTCCCAGAGTTTGCCCAAACTCATATCTATTGAGTCGGTAATGACAACAAACCATCTCATCCTCCATCGTCCCCTTCCCTCCTGCCTTCAGTCTTTCCCAGCATCAGGGTCTTTGCCAGTGAGTTGGTTCCTTGCATCAGGTGGTCAAAGTATTGGAGCTTCAACTTCAGCATCGGTCCTTCCAATGAATTTTCAGGGTTGATTTCCTTTAGGATTGACTGGTTGGATCATCTTGCAGTCCAAGGGACTCTCCAGAGTCTTCTCCAGCACCACAGTTTGAAAACATCTATATTGCATACCCACTTTTGGATGATGCCTCAATTCTACACTTATTTTTACTTCAGTTACCTGAGGCGTGGCAGCGCCTTGACTGCTATGCTCCCAACAGCGGTAATGTAGGGATGATGACAGATCCTGCCTTCTCCGTCTCCTAGAACACTTGATTATCAAGCTTCATTGTGCCTTAAGATGCACCCCGGCAGATCCCTAGTCAGTGGGTCTGGGGTGGGGCATGGGAAATTGGATTTCAAACATCCCTTGGTGATTATGATGTTAAGTGGTTTACACAACCTCATTTGGAAACTTTTGCCATGGGCCCTTTTTCTTCTCCTCATCTGTTCTTTCAAACTCATCTGCACTTCTTTCATCCACGTAGACATTAAGCAAGTAAGACTAAGCAGAGAGTTGATACATAAGTCTTCATTGTTCAGAAGTAGTTAATTTTCCTCTTAGATTTAGTGGTTCATATTTTCTTTTTTTTAACATTTATATATTTATATAAGTTTATATAACATTTATATATTTATTTGGCTGTACTGGGTCTTAGTTGTGGCACATGGGGTCTTTAGTTGTGGTGTGTGGAATCTAGTTCCCTGACCAGGAATTCAGCCTGGGACCCTTGCTTGAGAGTGTGGAGTCTTAACAACTGGACCACCAGGGAAGCCCCCATATTTTCTTCTTATATTTCATCTACTGCCACCTATTTTAAACCATGACACCCTCAAAACCTATTTGGACACAGTACAAACTCTGTCCATGTGAATATCAATTTGTAGTAATAACAGTATTACTGTAATTACAGAAGCAACAGTTAGAACTGAACATGAAACAACAGACTGGTTCCAAATTGAGAAAGGAGTACGTCAAGGCACAGTATATTGTCACCTTACTTATTTAACTTATATGCATAGTACATCATGCAAAATTCTGGGCTGGATGAAGCACAAGCTGGAATAAAGATTTCTTGGAGAAACATCAATAACCTCAGATACGCAGTTGATACCACCCTTATGGCAGAAAGCAAAGAAGAACTAAAGAGCCTCTTTATGAAAGTGAGAGAGGAGGGTGAAAAAGTTGGCTTAAAACTCAACATTCAGAAAACTAAGATCATGGCATCCAGTCCCATCACTTCATAGCAAATAGATGGCGAAACAATGAAAACAGTGACAGATTTTATTTTCTTGGGCTCCAAAATCACTGCAGATGGTGACTACAGCCATGAAATTAAAAGACACTTACTCCTTGGAAGAAAAGCTAAGACTAACCTAGACAGCATATTAAAAAGCAGAGACATTAATTTGCCAACAAAGGTCCATCTAGTCAGAGCTATGGTTTTTTCAGTAGTTATGTATGGATGTGAGTGTTGTACTGTAAAGAAAGCTGAGTGCCAAAGAACTGATGCTTTTGAACTGTGGTGTTGGAGAATATTCTTGAGAGTCCCTTGGACTGCAAGGAGATCCAACCAGTCCATCCTAAAGAAAATCAGTCCTGAATATTCATTGGAAGAACTGATGCTGAAGTTGAAACTCAAATACTTTGGCCACCTGATGTGAAGAACTGACTCATTAGAAACGACCCTGATGTTGGGAAAGATTGAAGGCAGGAGGAGAAGGGGATGACAGAGGATGAGATGGTTGGATGATATCACTGACTTGATGGACATGAGTTTGAGTAAGCTCCAGGAGTTGGTGATGGACAGAGAAGCCTGGCGTGCTGCAGTCCATGGAATCACAAAGAGTTGGACACGACTGAGCGGCTGAACTGAACTAAGTAACAGTATTATTTGGATTATGAATGGAGCAACTTTTTTTTAATCGAAAGCCTAAATAAGTTTCTTTTCTGTGCACTGATTGCAAATATTAAATGATTTTTCCCTAACTCATGAGCATGTTTTAATAGCTATTACAGATTTGTAAGGACTATAAACCCTCAGGTTGATATGTCATTTTCACCATTACTCTGTCTTAAGTAGCGTAGTCTTGTAAAGCAATCATTTGAACAATTACTATTTTTTGAGAACCTGAGTATACCCAGTACTGATTTAGGCATAATAGGGGAACACAAACTTGCCACGAAGCATAGTTTCAGCTCTAGAATTGCTTATAATATGATTAGAGAGAGATAACTATGTAACTTACAATTAGGACACAGTTCAGGGCACACAATTAGACCCTTGGAGTTCAAGTATTTAATAGTCACTCAAATAATAAATAGTTGTTGAACTTTTACTATGCATAGCTGCTATACTAGCAGTGAACAAGGGAGACAAAAACTCTTGCCCTTAGGGAGCTTATATTCTAGTGGAGATGACCCAAAAAAACCAATATATCTGAGCCATAAATCCTCAGGAGAATAAGAATAAAGCAGAAAAAGGGGTCAGAGAATGTGTCTTTAAGGGTTAGAGGAAGGGATGGCGATTAGTCTATTTGTAATCTACTCTAAAAAGCTAAAAAATGGAACCTCATGAACTTTAAGATTGATGCTTAAGATCCTAGCCTTTAATGCCTCTATCTCAGCATCTCAAGGCTGCTGTGTGGTTCTGGATTCTTCTTCAAGCAGGCAGAAATTCTAATCAAGAGAAAAACCCTTATTTCTTTATAAAACATAGTCTTAAAAGATATAATTCAATGACATAAGGACACTGGGGAATTTATGAATGTAATACATCTCTTGTTCTGGAGGTGTCCAGAGAATTTTCTGGCCAGATTTTTTGCATATATTGCTTCTCATCATCTCATCTCATCTACTACAGGGGAGGTCTGTCCTGACCGCCCACCTATGTAATCCGTATCACCATGTACCTGGTGTCACTTAATTTTTTCATAGCTCTCATCACTAACTGGTGCATATACACACACTGGATCACTGACTTCTTACTAGAAAACCCCCAAAGAAAGTAAAGAGCCTGTTTGTTTTGGCCCTGGCATAAAGTAAGTTCTCAAAACATATTTGTTGAATGAAAGAAGACCTTTTGAGAGTTAGCTATATCCAGCCATCGGCAAGAAAGAGAAAAATCTTCCCAACCATTTATCCTTAAAAATTATCTCAACCTAACAGTGGCACCCCACTCTAGTACTCTTGCCTGGAAAATCCCATGGACGGAGGAGCCTGGAAGGCTGCAGTTCATGGGGTCGCTGAGGGTCAGACACGACTAAGCGACTTCACTTTCACTTTTCACTTTCATGCGTTGGAGAAGGAAATGGGCTTGCCTGGAGAATCCCAGGGACGGGGGAGCCTGGTGGGCTGCCGTCTATGGGGTTGCACAGAGTCGGACACGACTGAAGTGACTTAGCAGCAGCAATCATTAGATTCTAGTTCACATTTAAAAAAAGAATTACTTCTCATTTTTATTACAATAATTCACTAATTTGGAATGATCCAAAACAGAACACTTACTAGTGACATTTTAAAATTATCTAGTTAGTTTCCAGACAAATAAATATATATTTATGAGCCCACTGTAGGAAAAAAGCAAACTGTATTTAGGCAAAATTCCCCATTTTCCTAAAAACTACAGTGCTTGCATCTTTTTTTCCCAACTTAAATGTACCTTGCATATGACTGTTTCCCTTCAATTAACCCAACTTTATTTATATCATTTGAAACAATTATTTTTCTATACTATGAAATAATTGAAGCAAATGGAAAAGTTTACAGTATAATAAACACCTATGTGTTCACCAAACAGCTTTACAATTCTTAATATTTTTTCATATTTGTTTCATATCTTTATTTTAGATAAACATTTAAAATATAGTTGAAACCCCCTTAATAGCCATCTTTTTTTCCATCTCATTCTCCATTTCCCAGAGGTTGTTAATGATCTTGATTTTGTACTTAATCTCTTCATCCTTATTTTTAGAAGTTTATACATAGATGTGATTTCATAAGCATGATAGAGTTGTACATATTATATAAATATTACACTACATGTATTATTCTACTTGTAATTTTTATTCAGCATGTGTATTTGATATGTTTCCATTTTAATACACTTTGATAAGCTAAAGCTTATCATATACTGCTCTGCGCACCGTCCCACTTACCTCATAATGCCATACTGGAGAGGTCTGCTAGTTATACTTCCGCTGTAGTGTATGAAAGCTGTTGTTTCACATTCTAGCTAATACATATTATTGCTGGATTTTCTTTTCATCTCTGTTTCTGATTGGTAAATATTGTTTCATTATTGTTTTGCTATGCATGTGTCTAATGGATAGTACAGCAGAACATCCATTTTTAGCTTTATTGGAGTTTTAGATTTGCTCTTCTGTCAATTGCCCGTTCATATCCTTTGCCCATTTTTTTTTTTTTTAGGTGATTTATCTTTCCTTTTTAAAAACACGATTCCAAAAGGCTTGTTGAACTTTGCCTACCAAAATTTTTTGGCTACTTGATATAAATAGGCATTTATTGGGTCTATGATTTATCTTTTTATCTATTTGTGTTATATTGTGCTATACAGTGGAGAAGGCAATGGCACCCCACTCCAGTCCTCTTGCCTGGAAAATCCCATGGGCGGAGGAGCCTGGTGGGCTGCAGTCCCTGGGATCGCTGGGAGTCGGATACGACTGAGCGACTTCACTTTCACTTTTCACTTTCATGCACTGGAGAAGGAAATGGCAACCCACTCCAGTGTTCTTGTCTGGAGAATCCCAGGGACGGGGGAGCCTGGTGGGCTGCTGTCTCTGGGGTTGCACAGAGTTGAACACGACGAAATGACTTAGCAGCAGCAGCAGCAGTGCTATACAGAGATCGTTAATTTTAATTTAGTATTCAAATGTATCACTCATTTTCCTTTATAATTTATGTTTACTGTGTCTTGTTTAAGAAATTTTCCTTACACTGAGGCCACAGGACTTAATGGTATATGTTTTTCTATAAGTTTTAATATTTCAATTTATATATTAAAGCTTTGCATATAATGGCTATATGTATTCATGCATGATATTTAGCTGGGAATTTAACTTTATTCATTTTCATGCAGATATATAGTTTTTCCCTACCACCTGTTGAATAACTCATTCTCTCCTCATTGCTTTGTAACGACACCTGTTATGTATTAAACATTTCATGACAGTTTTATTCCATTTCTGATGTCTTTTTTTTTTTTTTTTTTGGTTCTCTTTGTATTTTTGTTTATGCTGCAAACTACACTGTCAGTTATCATACTGAGGATAACATGGTATGTTCAGAGGTTAAACATCTGTGTTTGAATCTCATCTCTACCATATCCTAGTGTATGACCTCGTACATGTATTTCATCTCTCTGTGCCTCAGTTTCCTCATCTGTAAAATGAAACCAGTAATGGTAACTACCAAATAGTTGTTATGGCAATCAAGTTAGCAAACGATTATAAGATTCAGGGCATTCTATGACACAGAAAAAGCTCTTGAAACTCTACAGTTGTGTTACTGCTACTGCTCCTGTAACTGTGAAAATAAGCCTTGACATTTTGATACTTGATCTTTTTTCTTAAAAATTGTCATAGCTAGTTATTGTATTTTGCTCTTGCGTATAAATTTTAGGGTTAACTTAGCATGTTTCAAAAATAACCCTATAGGAGTGAAATTGGAATTGTTTTATTTTTTGGATTAGTTTATAAAGAATTGGCATTTTATGTTACTGATTCTACCCATCCTTGAACATATTACATTATATATTCTCATTTATTTCAATCCTCTGATTTTCAGTACAATTAAGACATACTCTTTTTGAGGATTCTATGTAGCTTTTTTAAGTTTGGTCACATCTTTTGAAATTTGTATTTCCCAGTTATTTCAGGTATATAAAAACTCTATTTCTGATATATAGACTTTCTGAGTAATAAAATCACATTATTAATAATGGTTAACAAGCAAGTTAACCATTCTTGCTTATACAATTTATAATTGTGTATATGGTATATACTTTTTCACTTTTCTGACTTTGGTGAAGTCGCTCAGTTGTGTCCGACTCTTTGTGACCCCGTGGACTGTAACCTACTAGGCTTCTCCATCCATGGGATTCTCCAGGCAAGAATACTGGAGTGGACTGCCATTTCCTTCTCCAGGGGATCTTCCTGATCCAGGGATCAAACCCAGGTCTTCTGCATTGGAGGCAGACGCTTTAACCTCTGAGCAACCTTTCTGACTTTAGATTGCTAATATTTTATAATGTTTGCATCAATTTATAGACTTCTATGTCCTCTATTTCTTTACTCATATTACCATTTTTTTTTATGGTCATCAAGTGAGTTGCAGAGCAGGGGATTTTTTTTTTTTTTTTCTGGAAGAACATGTATACATTTGGCAATATCTATTTTCAAGGAATATTTACAGTAGATCTATAAAATATCTAGACCTAGCATTGATTATTTGGTAGGTAGATACTTTATAAGATTCACTTTAAAAATTATGTCTATTAAGATTTTAATCTCCTGAGCCAGTACGATTAAGTTATACTTAAAATGTTCATTTTGTCTAGTTTTTCAAGTATATTGACATTCTCAGTATATTTATATTTTCAAAGATTAAGAATGTAATTTATAATTGTGAACATAATCTCTATGTTAACTTTTTAACTTCTGTTTAATTTTGTTGATCTCTATAATTTCCTTGTCCTCTTTTATTATTTTTGGTTTCAGTATTATTTTACTTGTTTTATCCTCTGGTATTGTTCTGTTGTTCTTTTCTTTTTAAGTGGAAATCTTGATTTATTCTTTCCTATTATGAATATGAAATACTATAAATTTTCTTTTAGTGCAGTTTTAGCTATATCCACCATTTTTACTATGCAAAATTTCAATTTTCATTGTTTCAAGTATTTTATTTTTTGACTTTAAGCATGATTTCCTCTATGAACCATGAATTAGCTCCAAATGTTTGTTATTTAAAATATTTTAAAATACTTTTGATATTGACTTTTTGCTTTATATTTGCATTATATATATATTGCATTTATAATTGCATTATATTTATGGCTTTAAATATGTCTGAATATCATTATTTTGTAGTGATTAGATTCTTAGTATTTACTGGGTTATTTTCTTTGTGCTTTTTATACATGGTAAATTTCAGCCTATTTATAACTATTGGGCATAGTATTCTAATAATGTTCATCAAATTATATTCACTGTTTGCTCAAATATTATGTATAATTACTTCATGTGGCAGGTAGAATCTAGGATGACCCAAAGACTCCAAGCCTCTATTTTATACAACTTCCCCTTGAGTATGAGTAGAACCTGTGACAATCAGATTTTACTCTCTTGATTAAGTTACTGATGAGTTAACTTATTAAATCAAAAAGGGAAATGGCTAGTTTTGAGCATGATCTCTAGTTGCTGAGAGCAATCCCTTCCTAATAAACTACTAGAAAACAGGGACCTTGTCTTCTCACCATAAGGGACTAGATTCTGCCAACTAACTGAGTGAGCTTGGACTAGATACCTAAATTTTAGAGAAGAATGCAGTCCAGTTGATACTTGATTTCAGTCTTTTGAGGCCCTGGACAGAGAATACAAGACTTCTTACATACAGAAATGGTGAGCTAATAAATGACTGCTATTGTGCCTGAATTTGTGAATATTCATTACAGAGCAAGGAAACAATTAAGCTATATTTTTGTATTTGACTTAGCAATATTTAATATTAAGGAAGATATATGATATCACATTATGATTATACTTGCTAATTTCTACTAGTAATTCTGCCCATTTTCACTTTTTCTAATTTAAAACCATAACATTTATACATAATATCTAATTTAAAGCCATAATATCTATATAAGTTCAAATGCCATTTCTTTTCAAGGATTTTTTTGGAAATTATTTATGTAGTGACTTTTCATTAATAATTATGTTTCTTACAAAACATTTTGTTTCATATTAAAATGCTACATAACATTTGAATGATATTTTCCTGGTATTTTTTAAATCCCTTTATTTTCAATTTAGTGTTTCTTGTATGTTTTTAGGAGTGTCTTTAATGAATAGCATATAGCTGAAGTTTAAAAATCTAGTTTAAGTCTGTTTATATTTAAATGATGAGTTTTATCTGTTACATTTACTGTGATTATTAATTTATTTGATTTTTCTATCATCTTATTTATCATTTTTTTTAAAGTTTTCCTGTTTTATATTACTTGATCAAGTTGCCCCATCTCCCTGATTCTATTAGTTTAAGAGTTACACATTATATCTTCATCCTTCTGGTGTTTACTTTTTATATTTAATGAGAATCTTTTACTTAACAAACTTTAAAATGAATCAATATTTTTACACTCCTGAAAAAATACAAGGATCTTAACCTTCTAAAGATCTTTTCATGCCTATTTATCTTGCATAGTATGTCTTGTATTTTAGTTTCATCTTATTTTTATAGCATTCTAATTAATTTTAATAAATATTTATTGATATCAATGCTTATTACTCATATTTTATTTCTCTGAATTATTTTTCATCTGAAACCATAATTTTGTGCTCAATTCCTTCTTCCTGATGAATATTCTTTGGTAGTTCTATCAGTATGCTCTCAGTATTTGCTAGAAATATTGTAGTTTAATTGGGTATAGAATTACAATTTTACAAGTTTTTTTCTCTCAGCACTTAGCAACTATTATTCCATTATTTCTAGCATTTTTGATCCAGAGTAATTCTTGACACTCCGCCTAATAAGAAGTAGTCTATGACTCTTCCTTTTGAATCTCAGTGTTCCCTGTGATTGATTGATCAGTAGAATATGATGAAAGTAACACTGTGGCAATACGTGGGCCTAGGCCTTGAAAAATTGGCAGTTTTCAAGTTAGAATTCTCATTCTCAGGATGCCAGTTTCCATCTAACACATTTGATTACCCTGATACAGCATGCTGTGCGGAAACCCATGTGAGTCACATGGAAAGACTGCCTATAATGTATCATCTCAGGCAGGTGACAAATACAGGGGTTAAAAAAAAATCTTGGACATTTAATCCTTTGTTTAGTATGCTGTAAAGGAGGTCCAAGGCCACAACAGTATGGCCCCATTCTCATTGTCACAGTCTTTTCCACCTGTTCGAGAGACTTAGCTGAGGTCTGAGTCCTTGTGGGGCAGGAACTAGCTGTCCATAATGTGCTCTGCTCAGATCCCTGATCCATAGACTCAAGAACATAATAGAATGGTTGTTGTTTTATATGATTAAGTTTCAGGCAGTTTGTTACAAATTAATAGATACTGGGAATATCTGGAATGAACATTTTCTTTTTACATTATTTAGATCATATTGGGAAATTATACATTTACTAGTTTGAAGCTTGGTTTAATGTTTATCTTCCCCCGCAAAGAGTTAGAGTCTATGAAAGTAGAAAGAAAACACTCTTTTCTACTCAATTCTCAGGGTATAGCTTATATGCTCTTGTTTAGTTGCTCAGTCAGAGCCAACTGCCACCCCACAGACCACAGCACACCAGGCTTCCCTGTCTTTCAGTATCTCCTGGTGTTTCCTTAAATTCATGGCCATTGGGTCGGTGATGTTATCCAACCAACTTATCCTCTACTGCCCCATTTTCCTTTGGCCTTCAATCTTTCCCAGCAATAGGATCTTTTCTAATAAAGGTAGCTCATATAGGTGTTCAATAAATATTTGGTGAATGAATAAACAGTTTGAAAATTTTATAATTCCTATTTTTGTACTAATTATTCTTTATTATGAAGTCTTTTAAAAATTATTTTTACAGTGTTGTTTATCTGGGCTTCTGTAATCCACTAAGAAAAATCAATTTAAATAAAAGATAGAAAAAGCTCCCCAAATTCAATTTAATCTGCAGGTACAAAATCTGATTCTTTATATGTTTCTAAGACATAGCGCACCTTCTGTACTAATTATTTTCCTGGCCATAGAGGCTAGGAATAGTCAATGGATAAAATAAGCTATATTGAATAGATGAGCACGTTGAAAAATTTAGGGCTTAAAGTTTACTTAATTTTAAATCTGTGAAACATCAGAATGCTTCCCCCAAATGGGCCCTGGCTGTACTAGGTAGGGTGTGATGATGTGGCTACTATATGGTTTCCTGACATCTGTTGTTCCATGACTTCATGGACAGCTGCTGAAAGTGTGTTCTGTATATTCTCCTTGTCACTTGATTATTTCTGCTTTTACCCCTTAAAGGTAAATAATTCCTTTGTGATGAGATACTATTGAAATAGAGTTTGGGGAAATAACTGTCTATTTTTTCAGACCCCAGTATGTCCTAGAAATTAAAGTCTGTTTGTATAGACATACAAAATAACATAACAAGCTACGTTTTAAAAGACAGAGAAAGGAGAAAAGGAAGGAGGTAAAAGAAGGAAAATAAAGGGCAATAAAATAATCCTAATACAAGATTCGGAGAAGGCAATGTCACCTCACTCTAGTACTCTTGTTTGGAAAATTCCATGGACAAGGGAGGCTGGAAGGCTGCAGTCCATGGTGTCGCTGAGGGTCGGACACGACTAAGCAACTTCACTTTCACTTTCATGCATTGGAGAAGGAAATGGCAACCCACTCCAGTGTTCTTGCCTGGAGAATCCCAGGGACTGGGGAGACTAGTGGGCTGCCGTCTCTGGGGTCACACAGAGTCAGACACAACTGAAGCGACTTAGCAGCAGCAGCAATACAAGATTCAGAAAACTCAAACTATAATCAATTTTTTTCTAGCATTTGGTGGACCAACATTTGTCCCTAAGCATCAGAAGAAAGGGGAAGCTGGTCAATCACATGCTTTAAAGTGTCCATAATATGTTTGCAAACCAATTGTTCAGAAGTACAGCTATCCTTGGTTCCCATACCAAGAAAAGAGCAATTCTCCCCAGGTTCCTCATAAAGGGTACCCAAAAGGAGGAACAAAATAATTTCCGCTGAACTGTACTGTAGACAGCATTTAGGGGAGGCTGTAAGCAATTGAGAAGTGCAGAAGAAAATCTATTGCTTTCATATTTGTATTCATACTTATTAACAGTAGCAGGCAAAGAGTAAAAACTTATATTCCATTGATCTATATTTCTTTGTGCCAGTACCGTACTGTCTTGATGACTGTGGCTTTGTAGTAAAGCCTGAAGTCAGGCAGGTTGATTCCTCCAGTTCCATTCTTCTTTCTCAAGATGGCTTTGGCTATTCGAGGTTTTTTTGTGTTTCTATACAAATTGTGAAATTATTTGTTCTAGCTCTGTGAAAAACACCGCTGGTATCTTGATAGGAATTGCATTGAATCTGTAGATTGCTTTGGGTAGTATACTCATTTTCACTATATTGATTCTTCTGATCCATGAACATGGTATGTTTCTCCATCTATTAGTGCCCTCTTTGATTTCTTTCATCAGTGTGGAGATTCCTTAAAAAATTGCAAATAGAACTGCCTTATGATCCAGCGATCCCATTGCTGGGCATACACACCAAGGAAACCAGAATTGAAAGAGACACATATACCCCAATGTTCATTGCAGCACTGTTTATAATAGCCAGGACATGGAAGCAACCTAGATGTCCATCAGCAGATGAATGGATAAGAAAGCTGTGGTACATATACACAATGGAGTATTACTCAGCTATTAAAAAGAATACATTTGAATCAGTTCTAATGAGGTGGATGACGCTGGAGCCGATTATACAGAGTGAAGTAAGCCAGAAAGAAAAACACCAATACAGTATACTTACACATATATATGGAATTTAGAATGATGGTAATGATAAACCTGTACGCAAGACAGCAAAAGAGACACAGATGTATAGAACGGCCTCTGTGGGAGAGGGAGAGGGTGGGATGAGTTGGCAGAGTGGCAGTGGAACATGTATGGTATCATAAATGAAACGAATCGCCAGTCCAGGTTTGATGCAGGATGCTTGGGACTGATGCATGGGGATAATCCAGAGAGAAGGTGTGGGGCGGGAGGGGGGAGGTGAGGGTCGGGATTGGGAGTTCATGTATACTCGTGGCTGATTCATGTAAATGTATAGCAAAATGAATACAGTATTATAAAGCAAAACAAACTAAAAACATAAAAATTAAAAAAAAAAAGTAAAAACAAACAAACAAACAAACATATTCCTTGTGTGTATCCAAAAAAGAAAAGGAAGAATTTGTGATATTTTGAGCATCTTTAACAGAAAGTTCTCTGAAAGAGGGAGTTTCTTCCAAGGACCTGATGTGACATCTGGCACCACTTCCATCACTATTCACACCAGAGTTGCTGTGGAAAGAACATCCTATCCTGAGGACAGTGATGCACATCACTGTTAAGCAAATATTAATTGCATAGAGCTGAGAAGGCTGTGTAGGTTTTGATATCTTGGAGGAAATGTCTATGTAGTTTCTGTAATTGTCATTGGGATCCTGAGAACTTGGGAGGCAAACAGTAATAGTTGGTCCTGTGAACTTATATCCTCGTCCTGCTACATAGGACAACTGGCCAATCCTTTTCCTTATGCCTTTGGTCTTCTAATTCCCTCACTTTGAGCTCTGTTTAATATTATAAAATCTCAGGACTGACCATTTTTTCCCTACTTTTTCATTTTCTGCATTATATCATAAAATATCTATCTATATTCACTCAATATTAAGGCTTGCTTTTCCAAGCCATCATTTTCTTCTCTTTATCGACTTTTGGTTTATACTGAACAATAATTATACTGTGGCCTGAAAGACACAGTATCATTGTGTGGGTTAAAATCAGAGAGTAGGAAAAGGGGGGGGAGCATAACAATGAGGCCTTAGTATTCTTTGCTGTGTTGAAACTGTCCACCTAGGTTATGTGAAAAGGCCCAAAGGTGAAGCCAAGTCACAAACATAGGTTGCTTTATTACACACTGCTCCACCCTCGGAAGTATATTACTTCAATTAGAACAATGCTACACATTTTGTGTTGGTAAAGAAGGAGACAGTCTTTCCCTTTATTTTCTTTGGTCAACATTTTCTTTACTTGGAAAAGTAGTCCCTATGTGAGAAAGCAGGAAACAAAGCACTCTCATTTGGACTTGCTTTTACCTCTGCCAGTGAAACACCCAAATATTGCAGTTGGGCACCTTTCCCATGATGGCAGTTTCCATCTCCCCTACTCCAGCTATTTGGCCACTGAAATAGAGACTCTTGGTGATCTTCTTTCTACTTTTTTAAGCCTCAGAATATGCTTTTGAAAGGGCTGGTTAATATTTCTGTGCAAAAACAGAACACCTGTAAAATAAAGAGAGAAAAAAAGAGCTAGGGAATGAGGACCTTTCCTGCTGCTCCACTGACTCTGGAATGTAGTAGATATGGAGAAAGTCCACCAAGCCCACCTTGGGTTTTCAGAGGAAAGCTGTGCATGGTAATTCTCCAGCAATTGGAATGTTAAGGAGGTCACCAGGCCAGCCTGTGTTTGGGGGAACTTACACATCTCCCAGGCTTCATGGTGACAGACCCATGACACACGTGCAGCCCTTACTCAGTGGAATGGGTTGCCTTCCAAACGCTTAAATCTGGGAAGCCCTGAAAGTGGAATTTTATGTCCTTTTACAAATATGTAGGTACCAAGCTATAGGGCAGGACATGGCTTGAAGGAGGTCAGATGCTATCTTCATTCTATTTTGCTCTTTTGAGTAATTGCCTTCACTTTGGCTGTCCTTGTGCACAGGCAGGGGAGGTCAAGGAGGTAGGGTAGCTGGTGTTTCTGCAGACGGCCACACAGCTCTGGCCAGGTGGTCCCAACACACCCCTCTGCTGTAAACTGATGTTCAATAAGTTATAGTTGTTTGTGAAACTACAAGAAGAGAATGAGAAAAGTAGAAGAAACACGTAGCAGCTGAGCTCATAGTCTTGCTTGGCTTATATTTGATGGGAAAATGTGCTTACAGGAGGAATAGCTAAGAAAAGGCAGGCTTCAAGTAATCAGGACTGCATGTGTGTTTCATAAACCATACATAAAAGTATAAAGAAAGGAGTTGCTCTGTCACTGGACCTAAATAGGACTTCAAGCCGGTGGCCGTGTCATTTTCTGGTGGTATCACCTTTGACAAGTTGCTGAGCCTCTTTGAACCTCTGTGTTCTCATATGTAAAATGAGATACCTGAGAATCTTGTTGGCAGAATCAAACAAGCTGCTGTTTATTTAAGTGCCTAGCTTAGTCCTTGACACTGTTGCCAACCTCCTTACTACATTATCTTCATCATTATGGTTACTAGTTTTATTCTCTAGGCACATGATCTTAAAATATGATATTTATAGTCTAATATCACTGAGAGCACCATATATGTCACTGATCAACACAGTTGTAAATCAGGAATAATACACTTCCTTTTTCAAACAAAAAACTGATTTTTTTTTTTTCAAAAAGGCAAGACAAATTATGTTTTAATTTTTTCAGTACTTAAGTTTGGTTAGGAGTTACTCAAAATAATGGCTTAATTTGTATATATTTTCTTTATGAAGTATTTTTCACAAGATCCAGCCTCTCAAAATGTTAGCAGTGTGGCATTTAGTAAGTCATGTCTCATTGGACCTCATTTTCTTCTTTTATGGAATAATATCTGAGTCCTCCCAGTTCTCACTCACTACATACACCTCACTTTGAGCTTCATAAAGTTCTAAGGAGTTTCTTTAGGTAGATATTGCTTCCCTTCTTTCATAGATTATCTAAAATATTCAAAGAAGTTAGTTGCATGATTTACCCAAGATTACTACTAGTAAGTAGAGAGGCTAGAACCTGAACCAAGAACTTCCAGTCCTAAGGAGAGTGCTCTGTTCACTGATCACATGAAAATGATGACAGTTTTAAATAATTAGGGCACATTAAAGATTATTAACTGTACTGTTACACTGGTTTCACAGGCACTTCAGAATTGTGATCATCATTATAATAGCATTTGTTACTATTAAAAACCAGTGATCACCATTCAGTCATGTAAAGACAAATTTCAAAAATTTAAAGGAATTGGGCAGAATCTATACTGACCCTTTAATTTCTCAGGATATTATTACTTTCCACTGTGTAAGTAATTTGTTAGTCCAAATAAGACTTATTCCCTTAGATGCTATTATCTCTGTCTCATAAATAGAGAGTGTTTAAAAAGGCTGGTGAGTTGACGTCTACTGTCTGTTTTATACAAAGATGATAATGGTATTGATAATAATGTTAATAGGTAATATTTGATGAGCTCTTACTTAAAAGTGTCATCCCTTCCATAGATTTTCCTATTTTCTCCTCTCAATTAAACCTGTGGGATTATTTCATCTTTTACTCTCATTTTATAGTTACAGAAACTGAAACATTGAGAGGTTAGATGATTAGTCTGGGGTCATAGACCTAGTAAGCAGTAGCACCAGGAACTGAATTCAGATCTTTTATTCTCATACACTTTTCAGAGGTACATTGAGCTGTACCATTAGAATATTTTTGAGCTCAAGATGTGCAATGAATCCATTCAGTCAGTGTTTGCCCAGCACCTACTATGTGTCAGGCACAGTGTTGGTGTTGGAGAGACAATAATGAGCAAGGTAGATGTCCAGTATGTGGATAGTAAATGTGAATAGTTCCAGGTAAAAACAGTGGCAGGTGGAATTATTCAGGTGCTTCCACAGCCAGTCTGTCTTTACTGCAAGAAAATGAAAGTTATCCCAAGTGGTCAGAACCTGACTTTCTTCTCATGTAACAGCTCATTCTATCAGACTGGGTTGCTTTAGGGCCTTGAGGTTCAGAGTCTTGCTCCTATGAACAACATCAGTTATCTCACCTCCATTTCCATTCTTGGTATTGATATAAGATGTCTGACCCTGTCATGCTGACTCACTGATTTTGATCTTAAGGACATTAAGAGCCCACCATTTTGAGTAAGCACACTCAAATCAGAACTGTGTCAGCACTGAGTAAATTTTGTTGAGAAAGGGTTTTAAGGAACCTATTTCATCTGGAAAATTTAATTCATTGATCAATTTTCTATAGACTCAGCGAAAACATTTTCAGTTCTTTCTATTCTAATGTTCATCTATTGAAATTTTCATCAAAATGATTTTTTTTTCCATTTAACAGTAAAGATTTGATTTATGATCAGTTTTGTGTCCATAACAAGTTAAACAGGTTTTAGAGGATCTTCTTATAAGCATTATTTTTGTTAAGTTCACTTTTCTAAAGTTTGATTATTCTAACAAAAGTTTGATTTTTCTATCAATTTTTTTTTTAATGAAAGGATTTAGGTGGGCATTTTTGGCTGCTGTATTTTATATTTACTGATTATTTTTTCTCATGATATTCATTATAAGTCATGACATTGTGTGTTTATTTTACAGTTCATTCATGAAAAAGAAATGAGCATATATTTTGAAATGTTAAGATGTTAAATGTTAATTTTTTTATGATGATAGTGAAAGGTGTCTTGCAAAACAGGGGGGTCCCTGAGACTCAGACCTTGAGACAAAGGTCTCATTTGCCCAGACCTACAGGTGGCACTTTAGATGCTGGGAAAGATTGAAGGCAGGAGAAGGGGATGACAGAGGACAAGATGGTTAGATGGTGTCACTCAATGGACATGAGTTTGAGCAAGCTCTGGGAGTTGGTGATGGACAGGGAAGCCTGGCATGCTGCCGTCCATGGGGTCGCAGAGTTGGACACGACTGAGGGACTGAACTGAAAGGTGGCACTGCTTGTAGAAATTTAGGAAGGCTAAGAAGCCAGGCTCTAGAGCCACGCCACAGGATCCACACCCAGCCTTACTGGAGACTGCTCTAGTGAAAATCCTTTTCCCACTGGCACCAACAATTCTTGGGTCTAAATACCAGAAATCCTGCCACATTCTCTCTCTGAGAACCAGGTACTCTCCCAGCTGTGTTTGTCAGCAGCCCAATCTCTGGGTGGAGCTCTTTCTCATATTATTTGGACTCCAAACCATGTCTCAACAGACATGTTTTGATGGACAGAATTTAAGTTATTAAATACCTGGTTGCAAGAGAATCTAGGAATTCAATTTTTTTTTTTTCAGTTCTACCTTTGAAAGATAGGACTCCTAATGTGATAGTTATTAATACAAACATGTAGAAAGGATTTTCAGTGATGTAGCCTCAACTGACAGAGGTCTAATGCAGCAGCTTAATAGCATTTCAAATAGGAAAGTGATACGATGTATGGTTTTAAATAAAAAACAATCTGATTGGATTGAATTATGAATAGGAACAAGAGTAGAAACAAGGAGACTGGTGAGGATGCTATTTCAGTTGTGCAGGGGAAAGATATGAGACATGAGATCACTTAGGCTAGAGTGTGGCAGCAGGAAAGATGGAGAGAAGTCGGCAGATCCCCACCCAGTGCAATAGGCACTGCAAATCTGATGGAATAAACTGGAGGAGGTGAGCTGTGGGGACAATCAACTTATTTAACTAAAGTGTTTCTGTAATAACATATACAGAGAATGTCCCATCTGTTAATCTTCTATTCCTGATGTCTATGTAGTTGATAGAAGACAAGAAGTTATCAAATTGGTCATCTAATATTATCTACAATGCTGGGAAAGATTAAGGGCAGGAGGGGAAGGGGGCAACAGAGGCTGAAATGGCTGGATGGCACCACCTACTCAATGGACATGAGTTTGAGCAAACTCCCAGAGATAGTGAAGGACAGGGAAGCCTGGCATGCTGCAGTTCATGGGGTCACAAAGAGTTGAGCATGACTTAGCGACTGAACAATACATCAGTGTCATCTAAAATGAGGATGTAGTATTCTAGTTTTTCTTAGTTCTAGCATAGTTTTCATAATTCTGCTCCTGGATGATAACTACAATTCAATTGGATGGAATGTCTAAACTAAACATGTTAGCAATATATTAATCTTTTTTTTTTTTTAAATATTACTCTTATTTGCAAACCTGCAGCAGGCATCCAGGTCAAATAGCAAAGCTCTCTATTTCAGTTGGTTCTTATCTCCTAAGGAAGCCAACAGACTGGGTCCACAAACTAAAATCTGAGCTACCAGAAAGTGCTTTTGAAAGGAATTTACTGATAATTGTAAAATATTATCAACTTTTTTTTATTACCAATCTGAGATAAATACCCAGTCATGACTCAGAGGAATATGGAGTTTTTGAAGTGTGAAAGATTGAAAACTGTCTATAAAGGAAGAGGAATTGCTTTAAGAGATCTGATTATAAATGATAGAATGAAAGTTAGTGAGGGGAGAAATTTGAGCAGAACGTCAAAGAAAATTTTTTTCAATAAGGGTCACTTCTGTGGTGAAGGAGCAAACCTTGGAATAATCCAAACAGGTTCAGTCATCACATGCACTACATAAGACAGCCAAATCCTGACCTAGCCAGTCTCTGGGCTCCACAAGGAAGAAGTCCTTTCCCTCTAAGGCTATCTTTGTTCAGTGATTAAATGAGAAATGAATTTCAGAGAAGACTTAGAGGATTTGCATAAAGCATACCAAAATAATAAGGCACCTCTTACCTCCATTGCTGCTTGACAACAGAGATGAAACAGAAGGTAGCAAATGATTACCCACAGAGAACAAGCTGCTTATCATGAGAACAACCCATTTTGAAGGAAACTGTTGCCATTATAACCATAATTTATTGATATGAGACATAACTTTATTCTAAACAGTGACTGATCAACTGGTAGAAATTCTTCATTAACCATGAAATGGTTGTCTCTGATGATATATTAGGAAACACATTGAATGAGGTTCATAATTTTCCATCCAAAATACTAATTTGCCACATTAGGAAAGGAGGACCACATTTTAAATAGTATGTTTACATTTCATGCCTTGACAGTTCATATCTATTGCTAAAAAATTTATAGCTCTGTACATTTTAGCTTTTGTAGTTGGAGTTAAAGGAAAAACAAAAAAATTTGCAAGCAAGCTGCATTAATGAATATTTTTTTCTTCCAATTTTTAATTTTTTTTTCTGAGAGAGAGAGAGAGAGATATGAATAGAAGTCAGGGAGAATCTGCTGTTGGTTTTCATGAAATTTGGAAGATTGGGGAAAACAGGGATTGCCAGTAATCATCTATCACTAAAATTACTGGTGTCAGTAAATTTACATTGCTGTCACTAAATACATTGATGAGAAGAAAAATAGAAAGCCTAGTGAGAAGGGAGATATATACTGTGTCCATAGGTCAGAAGAATCTGTCAGATGTGAAGTCTCCCAATATTAATTGATAAATCCAATTTAATCATGATTAAAGTCCCAGTGGGTTTATTTTTGTTATATAAATTGGAATGCACACTGTAAGTTCAATATGGACATTCCAAAGTTCTAGAATAGCGAAAACAACCTTGAAACAGGAGAACAAGATCATAGAACTAACACTGCCTGATTTCAAAACATATAATAAAGCTACAGTATTTAAAACAATATGACATTAGCAGAAAGCAGAATAGGAGATGGTTAATATTTAGGCTATGTGGCCTGTACTGTCTCTGTCACAGCTAGTCAGCTGTGCTGTTGAAGCATGAAAACAGTCATATGTGATAGATAAAGGAATGAGTATGGTTGTGTTTCACTTAGTGAAAAAAATGAAATTGTTAGTTATTCAGTCGGGTCTGACTCTTTGTGACCCGATGGACTGTAGCCTGCCAGACTCCTCTGTCCATTGAATTCTCCAGGATAGGATACTAGACTATGTAGCCATTCTCTTCTCTAGGGGATCTTCCTGACCCAGGGATCAAACATAGGGAACATGGGTCTCTTGCATTGCAGGCAGATTTTTTACCATCTGAGCCACAAGGGAAGCCCATGTTTCAATTAATTTTCATTTAAAGTGAAGTTGCTCAGTCGTGTCCAACTCTTTGCGACCCCATGGACTGTAGCCTACCAGGTTCCTCCCTCCATGGGATTCTCCAGGCAAGAGCACTGGAGTGGGTTGCCATTTCCTTCTCCAGGGGATCTTCCTTGATCTTCCAGACCCAGGGATTGAACCCAGGTCTCCTGCATTCCAGGCAGACACTTTAACCTCTGAGCTACCAGGGAAGCCCTGGTAGCTCATTTAAAGATATCAACTTTTAAATTTATATAATTTTTACATGTCACAAAACTACTCTTTTGATTCTTTGTTAACCATTTTGAAATGTAAAAACATTCTTAGCCTGAGGCTGTACATGAAAAAACATTGTGCCTGAACTGATTTTGGAGCCGTTGTTTGCTGACCCTTGGGGTTAGGGAATAGATGATGAAACAGAATAGATAGTCAAGAAATATACCTATATATGTGTATATATATATATGGAAAACTAGTTTTTCTACAAAGGTACACAGGTAACTCTGTAGGAAAGGACAGTCAAATGGTTATGCAGAAAAAAGAACTTTGATCTATACCCCACAACATGCAAATATTAACTCCAAATAGATAGGAAATATAAAACATAAAACGATAAAAGTTCTAGAAGAAAATCTTTGTGACCATGGTGTAGAAAAAATTTCTTAGAGTATCAAAACACGATCCATAAAAGAAGAAATTGATAAACTGAACTTAAAACAATAAGAACAAGGAAAAATGATTTCTGTTCTCTGGAGAACACTATTTTAAAAATTGAATATACATCAGTAGGTGAGTTGATAAACAAGTGTGGTATATCTGTACAATGGATCAGTAAAAGAGAATGAACCATTGATACATGCTACAACATAAATGAATCTCAAAATAATTATGCTCAGCTTAAAAAACAGACAAAAAGAGTGTACACTAAATGATTCTTAAAAATGAAAACTAATTCCTAGTGACAGAAATAAGATGAATGGTTTCTGGGGACTGTGGTATATATGGATAGAGGCAGAATGGCAAGATTATAAAAGGGCACCAGGAAACCTGGGAATGATGGATACATTCATTATGTTGGTCATGGCAGTGGTTTTTCAGGAGTAGATAGATGTCAAAGCTTATCACATAGTATATTTTAAAGATATATAGTTTTATATGTCAATCATATCTCAATAAAAATAAATATAGAAACACACCTAGAGGTAGTCCAATTGTTATTACTGTAATTAGACAAAGACCCTTTAAAAATCTTTGGTTAATACATTCAAGAAAGTAGATGACATAATAGAGATTTTCATTGGAGTAATGAAGTAGAAAGTACCAAGTAGAGCTCTAAAAATGATAAATACGTTTGATTCAATAAATCAGAGAAAAGGATTAATCAATGGGAATAGAAGTCATGCATAGGTTATTTATTTCACAATAAACAACCTGAAAGCATATTAAGCTTTCAATTTGTTCACTGGTCTGAAGCTCATACAAGGCAACTGTTTTAGATTACAATACCTGGGGTGCTCTGCACAGGCTGTAGATTTGTGATTGGCTGCTGCCTGTGCTGCTGCTAAGTCACTTCAGTTGTGTCCGACTCTGTGCAACCCCATAGACTGCAGCCCACCAGGCTCTCACATGTGATTGGCTAGATTCCCTGAATTTCATGTGCCCACATGGAGGGGAGAGCAACTTTAGGCAAAGAAATTTTAAATTTTAGATAAAAAGGAGACTATCTTCATTTCTTTTCATTCTTTTTTTCTTTATTCTGCTCCTCAGCAGCAGTTTCCTTGAACCAAACAGTTATCATGTTACAAAAATTGACACAAGGAAAAATTAAAAATCTAAATAATATTAGATCTATTATAGAAATTGAATAACTAGTTAAACAGTTTTGCAAGGATATCTAGTTTAACATGGTTTGAGGGTAAAGTCTATCAATTGTTTAAAGAAGAAATAAAATCAATCTTACCTCAATTCTTTAGAACAGGAAAAAATGGAGCATTTCCCAACCAACTGTGAGGCCAACATAAATTTAGTGAGAACATTACAGACCCTGTAATGATGGAAAATGATGCAAAACTTACAAAAAGTATTACCAAATTGAATACTTTGTAAAAAGGAAAATACATCACAAATAGCTTGGGTTTATCTTAAGAAAATAATGCTGGTTAATCAATTGAAAAATCAATCAACATAAGTCACTTCATTAAGAGAACAAATGGAAAAAATCATACGTTCACTTTAATAGATACAAACATAGCATTAGAAAAAACATCGAGTAACAGTTTACAACATAAAGCAACTCTCCTTTAGTAAGAGTATCTACAAAGCATCTATAGAAATCTTTATAGTTAATGGTGAAGTATTACAAATTTCCCTCTGCTCTGATCAATTCTATTTCAGTACTGGACTAGAAAACCTAACCAGAGCAACAAGGCAAGATATAAAAGACACAATAGTTAGGAAATAAAAAATAAAACTGTTATTATTCACAGGCAACATGATCTTGCAGAAAATCTGAAAGACCTGAAGATATCTTATTAATTCTAATAAGTGAACATAGCAGAAATCAATTGAGTTTTACATACAATGTAATAAACCATCACAGTTCATAAAGTTTGAATGACAAATGTATGCATGGTTCAGTTCAGTCACTCAGGTCTGACTCTTTGGGACCCCATGGACTACAGCATGCCAGGCTTCCCTCTCCATCACCTACTCCCAGAGCTTACTCAAATTCATGTCCATTGAGTTGGTGATGCCATCAAAACATCTCGTCCTCTGCTGTCTCCTTCTTTAGCCTTCAATTTTTCGCAGCATCGGGATTTCTTCCAACGAGTCAGTTCTTCACATTAGGTGACGGGAGTACTGGAGCTTCAGCTTCAGCATCAGTCCTTCCAATGAATATTCAGGACTGATTTTCTTTAGGATTGGCTGGTTTGATCTCCTTGCTGTCCAAGGAACTCTCAAGAGTCTTATCCAACTCCACAGTTCAAAAGCATCAATTCTTTGGTGTTCAGCTTTCTTTATGATCCAACTCTTATATATACACATGGCTACTGGAAAAACCATAACTTTGACTAGATGGACCTTTGTCAGTAATGTCTCTGCTTTTTAATATGCTCTCTCGGCTGGTAATAGCTTTTCTTCCAAGGAGGAAGCGTCTTTTAATTTCATGGCTGCAGTCACCATCTGCAGTGATTTTGGAGCCCAAGAAAATAGTCTGTCACTATTTCCATTGTTACACCATCTACTTGCCATGAAGTTCTGGGACCAGATGCCATGACCTTAGTTTTTTGAATGTTGAGATTTAAGCCAACTTTTTCACTCTCCTCTTTCACTTTCATCAAGAGGCTCTTTAGTTCCTCTTCACTTTCTGCCATAAGGGTGGTGCATCTGCATATCTGAGGTTATTGATATTTCTCCCTGCAATCTTGATTCCAGCTTGTGCTTCATGAAGTCCAGCATTTTGCATGATGTACTCTGCATATAAGTTAAATAAGGTGACAATATACAGCCTTGATTTACTCCTTTCTCAACTTGGAACCAAGACCACTGTTCCTTGTTCCAAGGCTGGTTCTAACTGTTACTTCTTGACCCACATACAGATTTCTCAGGAGGCAGGTAAAGTGGTCTAATATTCCCATCTCTTTAAGAATTTTCCAGTTTGTTGTGATCCACAATAAAGGTATTAGTGTAGCCAATGAAGAAGTAGATTTTTTCTGGAATTCTTTTGCTTTTTCTATGATCCAACAGATGTTGGCAATTGGATCTACAGTTACCATACAAAATTGTGAGAGTCAGATGTCAATGATCTCTGAGGTGAAGATTTTCTTGCATGGATTTGTGAAAGACCTTTAATTGTCAAATTCCAAGCAAATAGTAACAAACTATTAGAAATTAAAATTTAAAGACAGATGCCACTTAAGATAGCATCAAATGATAAATTATTTAGCAATAAGTCTTGTGAAAGATTTACAAGACTCCCATGAAGACCACTCTAAAATATTATTGATAAATTAAATAAAACATGTCACGTTCTTGGATTAATAGACTCAGCATTGTAAAGGTGTCAATTTTTCCCAAATTAACCTATGGATTTAGTGCCATTCCAATAAAAAGTCTCAACAGATTTGTTCATGGAAATTGATAAGCTGATTCTAAATTTCTGGGGAAATATACATAGGAAGAATAGCCAAGATAATAATGCAGTTGGAAGATTTACATTATCAGATATTAAAAGTTATTATTCTTACTATAAAACACAGGTTCTACTTCAATGCAATGGGGAAAATAATTTTCATTTCAATAATTGGTATTTGGATATCCATATGGAGGGGAAAAAAGGAATCTTGATTCCTACAACACACTATATACACAAATCAATTCCAGGTGTACTGTGGATTTAAATGTAAAGGTAAAACTTTTCAAAGATAACAGGAGAATTGCTTCTTGAACTTGTAGTGGGTAGGAAAAAATTGAGTATTTTGTGCTCAACTCCACTAAGCAAGAAACAAGCTCAAATGTGTGAAACAAGCTATAAACTGGGGTGTTCACCTGACCATCTCCCTTCAAGTCCTTCCATCTTGATTTTAAACAGTTGGAGGCTACTTTTATAGATGTCTCTCTGTAACAATATCTAAGATGTTTGGAGGATTTTATAAAGACAATAAAAGGAAAAATTGGGAATGCATGTGGAAACTCTGAACTGTATTCAGTTTACTATGTAGTAATGTAAGAATACATCCATACAGCAAACTATAAACCATATTCAGGGTTAGGATATTTATTTCCAAATCTATCTCCAAGGGTTTAATGAAAATTATAGCCAACCTAAGCTAAGGGCTTTTCTGTCTTTTCACTGTGGTTTAGAATTCTCCTATTTTATCACTCAGGTCCTGCTAAATGTTCTGTATTACATACCAGGGTGGAGGTTTTGATTATAGCTGCCAGTATGACCACTCTGCCAAAGCTACAGAAAGTATGATAGGAACATGGGCGTTGGAGGCATACAGATTTCTCTGGAATCTCACTGATGCTCACTAACTATCTAAACTTGGGCAATATGTTACTTCTCTCCTTGTTTCTCCAGTTGAGTATTAACATGATATACTCATAAGGCTGTTATAAGGACTAAGTGAAGATAGTATGTCCAGTTCATGATAACTGCTCAAAATTGGAAGCTGATTTTCCACTTCTTAGTAAGAGTCATTGCTAACTGCAAGGAATTCTTCATCTCTGACACGGTAATGGGTCAAATTTAGATTGCAGATAGAAGTTTGTACCCAGAGATTTCTAAAGAAGACTCTGCTTTTCTTAAACAGGTTCTTCAAATTGTATGCAGTCAGTTACTTACAGGGACTTTCGTTACCTTTACTCTTGTATCCACAGCTCTTGGTTTCTCTCACCCTCCTCCTGTGTCCGGCTCCCATAGTACAAGGAGATGGTTTATGTAATCCAAGTTTTCTTTTATTGTTGTTTGTTCTGTTTTTTACTGAGAAGGACAAGTCCTAGGTTGGATCAGAAGTGAAAATAGGTTCTCCGTTGTGCCGAATGATGAGTCCCGTGATATTTTCACACAGCTCTTTCTGCTACAGGAGTCAGTTTTACTGTTTGGAAACATATGGCACAAATTATGCCATCAGCCAAAGTTACTCATAAGCAGAGTTGTGCCTTTCTTTATAGGACTTTGTCAAAGGTCCTTCTTGTTTGCTTGCAGACCTTGGCATGCATTGCAGGAGTTGAGATATTTCCTTCTTAGCTATTCCATGGCTACCAATCCCTGCCTCTGCTTTGATGCCCTATTATTGAGGAATAGGAGATTTTTTTTTTTTTTACAAATGTGAAAACCTGCAGCCAGGCATATCTCTTTTCCAATGCAGTGAACCTTCCAAACCTTTGTCTTAGTCTCTTGGAACCAAACAAATTACATGCCATAGTGTGCTGTATATCATGGCTAGAGTGTTTATAACGTCGGGCTGGAGTTTGGGAAAGGGCTTCTCTGGTGAGCTGGAGCAGATTGTGTCTTTGACTGACAAGCTGCCATTTTCTTGAGATTTGATGATTTGGGCTCCTTCACCTATCCATGCAAAAAAACCTTAACCTCAGAGATCTTTGGCTTCTGACCCCAATATTTTTATACAGTAACCATACATACATTTATCACACAGAGCTTTATGAACAGTGAAGGTTTATTACACTGCACTCAAACCTCATTTAACCTTTTCTCTTGAAGCAATACTTTAAAAGAGTTGAGAGAGTTTGTACAACCAAAGCTGGTTGGCTGACCCTTTCTTTGTGCTTCCATTCCTGAGAAGCCTTTGGCATGTATATTTGTGGTCAGTAGATATTTTCTGTAACCTTGGAGAATGTATCCTCCTGTTTGAATGTGTTCTCTTGGGCTCTCTAAGTCCTTGGACACTTTGGGGTTGGAAGAAATTTTGTGATGAGAAGATCTCAAATTGCTTGTTCTTTGGTGGAAGTGATCAGATCTGTCTCTCCTGGACAGCGGCATCACTTCCATCTTTGAGCATTTTCCTTTTGCTTTCCCCCCTTTCCAATCCACACATCAGCCATTGTATAAGAGCCACATTATGCCTACTGATTAATATATGTTTACTTACTGTTCTGGCCCACATAAAACTCCATTCTTTAAAAGTTTCTTCCTATCTGAACAATAGAATAAAGCATTTTATTACAATACCAGTATACTTATTGCCAGGCCATTTTATTACCATAATATTTTGAATTATTTTCTGATTTTTATTTGTAAAAATAATGCTTTGCAAACTTGCTTGTAAGTTTTCAGGGAACTAGAAGTATAAGCTCTACTTCTGAAATCTATAGAAACCTAGCACCATGCCTAACACTTAATAGGACTACAGCATAGATTGAATGAACACATTTGTACACAGTATCTTTAAAAATATAAGTATTTCCTACTGAAGAGAAATAGTCCTTAATTGGCAGGCAATAATTCAGGATGATCTCCAGTAGCATATTGGGCACCTAATGACCTGGGGAGTTCCTCTTTTGGTATCCTATCATTTTGCCTTGTCATATTACTGTTTATGGGGTTCTCAAGGCAAGAATACTGAAGTGGCTTGCCATTCCCTTCTCCAGTGGACCACATTCTGTCAGACCTCTCCACCATGACCCGCCCATCTTGGGTTGCCCCGCGGGCATGGTTTGGTTTCACTGAGTTAGACAAGGGTGTGGTCCTAGTGTGATTAGACTGACTAGTTATCTGTGAGTATGGTTTCAGTGTGTCTGCCCTCTGATGCCCTCTTGCAACACCTACCATCTTACTTGGGTTTCTCTTACCTTGGGCGTGGGGTATCTCTTCATGGCTACTCCAGCAAAGCACAGCTGTGCTCCTTACCTTGGACGAGGGGTATCTCCTCACCACCGCTGTTCCTGACCTTCAATGTGGCATAACTCCTCTAGGCCCTCCTGCGCCTGTGCAGCCATCACTCCTCGGGTGCTCCTCCCGGCCACCGGCCCTGGCCTCGGGCGTGGGTGGCTCCTCGCAGCTGCCGCCCCTGGCCTCGGGCTCGGGGTGGCTCCTCAGGGTCACCGCCCCTGGCTTCGGGTGCAAGGTGTCTCCTCCTGGCTGCTGCCCCTGACCTCAGACACAGGGTAGCTCCTCCAGGCCGCCACTGACTTCAGACGCAGGGTAGCTCCTCTCGGCCGTTCCTGCGCCGTCGCAGCCTGGTACTCTAGGCCGCTGCCCCGACCTCGGACATGGGGTAGCTCCTCTCGGCCACGCTTGCCTGCGTTTAGTGCGAAATCTGTGTGCAGGTCAGGAAGCAACAGTTAGAACTGGACATGGAACAACAGACTGGTTCCAAATAGGAAAAGGAGTACGTCAAGGCCGTATATTGTCACCCTGCTTATTTAACTTCTATGCAGAGTACATCATGAGAAACGCTGGACTGGAAGAAACACAAGCTGGAATCAAGATTGCCAGGAGAAATATTGATAACCTCAGATATGCAGATGACACCACCCTTATGGCAGAAAGTGAAGAGGAGCTAAAAAGCCTCTTGTTGAAAGTGAAAGAGGAGAGGGAAAAAGTTGGCTTAAAGCTCAGCATTCAGAAAATGAAGATCATGGCATCTGGCCCCATCACTTCAGGGGAAATAGATGGGGAAACAGTAGAAACAGTGTCAGACTTTATTTTTTTGGGCTCCAAAATCACTGCAGATGGTGACTGCAGCCATGAAATTAAAAGACGCTTACTCCTTGGAAGAAAAGTTATGACCAACCTAGATAGTATATTCAAAAGCAGAGACATTACTTTGCCGACTAAGGTCCGTCTAGTCAAGGCTATGGTTTTTCCTGTGGTCATGTATGGATGTGAGAGTTGGACTGTGAAGAAGGCTGAGCGCTGAAGAATTGATGCTTTTGAACTGTGGTGTTGGAGAAGACTCTTGAGAGTCCCTTGGACTGCAAGGAGATCCAACCAGTCCATTCTGAAGGAGATCAACCCTGGGATTTCTTTGGAAGGAATGATGCTAAAGCTGAAGCTCCAGTACTTTGGCCACCTTATGCGAAGAGTTGACTCATTGGAAAAGACCCTGATGCTGGGAGGGATTGGGGGCCGGAGGAGAAGGGGACGACCGAGGATGAGATGGCTGGATGGCATCACGGACTCAATGGACGCAAGTCTGAGTGAACTCCGGGAGTTGGTGATGGACAGGGAGGCCTGGCGTGCTGCGATTCATGGGGTCGCAAAGAATCAGATACGACAGAGCGACTGAACTGAACTGAACTGAGCCTGTCTGTGGAGAAGGAAATGGCAACCGGATCCAGTATTCTTGCCTGGAAAATCCTATGGACAGAGGAGTTGATGGGCTACAGTCCATGGCGTCGCACGAACTGGACAAAAATTAGCAACAAAACCTCCAGCCTGCTGAGCTGCGCCAAATACAGACCCCTGGATCACCTGCTTCCAAATTACCCTGTAAAGGAGAAGGTGCTTTCTAAAAAATTATGTATTTCTAAACTCACCAAAAAATTATGTTTCTAGACTTTACAGAAGCCAAATAGTTATTGGTAGCTAAGACTTGGAATTTTTGGTTTTTAATCATGATTGTCCCATGACTCTCATGCTTGCCTAAAAGTGAGAACCATTAATACAGAGTATTAACCACCCCAGATACAAAACTCCACAGACTATCAACATTCTGAACTCAGGAAAAGGAAAAGCTGCGCAGAAGTGGATTAGTAGCCACAGATGTACACGAGGGAAGCTGTTGATACAAGGAAACAGTCTTAAAATTCAAGGGAGAAAAAGCTTTAAGATAACTCATGGTTGCCTGTTTCTAACTCTTATTCTGAAATTCTCTCTTTGAAAAACAAAGAGAAATATTTCAGGCATAGGCAAAATAATGTAAGTATTTTTATATCCTGCTACCAATCTAAAAAATTAAAAATCACCTGAGTGTTTTGCTAGCCCCTCACAATTGCAAATTCTCTTCTTGATGCTCTCCTATCCCACATGACCAAGTATTTACTATTTTCTGCATTTCTTTATACTTGAATATATGTCTATGCATCCCTTTTCAAAGTATATATTTTGAACTTAAATTTTATAAAACATTTGCTTTAAAGTTGATTTTACCTCAATATTACTTTTGTTAAATCCATCTATGATGATGTATTGTGGCTTAAGTTCATTTTTCATGCTCTATATTGAATTATGCTTTCTTAAAAGTTTACAATTTGATTATCCTATCTCCTACTGATGTTTAGATAATTCTGTTTTCCATGCCATAAATATTTGTTTCCTGTGTGTACAAGTTTATCTGTTCTCATTGTAATAGTGTTTTTATTGCCAATTTGCTCTCCATACTTATACCAATTTACATACTCAAGACTATATTTTTAGAAGAGAGCTTTCTGTAGATCTCTTGATCTTTTGCATAATATGTGCAGAGGCACTGTCTTTTTATTCCAGTCTATCTTTTCAAGGTTATTTTCATAGCAAACATCCTTAGAATATAGAGACCTCCTGTGGAGCAGAAGGAAAGCTCGTTTAATGTCTAGTATAATGAATATAATGTCTCCCTCTTGGGCAGTGGTTGGACAGATTAGGGTACTTACTGTCACTTGTAAAAGACTTAAGTCTTTTTAGCTCAGGATCCCAGAGATGTGATACATACAGAAGGTATGTTCAGGATCCAACTGGTCACTTCTTCATCACCGTGGGGGAACAGGGAGACAAAGGGAACTGGTTTGAAAGTAAAGCTTATGCTGTCTTCTGTGTTGTGAATCCTTTTCTCTGTCCCAGTAGTCAGAATTCTTCTGCTGATGGCCCATGATACTATTGCAGGCTAACTTGTTTGCTTGTAAGTAGACTAATATCTTACCCATCCACCCTCCCCTGCTCCAGATTCTTGAAAGGTATAAATATTCTTTGTTTTGTGTAACAACAAACCTTCATGTTGTTATCTTTATAAGCTTCTCTTTTTCTGGGAAATAATATTGTGGTTTTAATTTTCACTTCCTTGATTCACAATGAGATTAAGACTTTTCTGTAATTCTTTATTTGGGCTTTCTCATTTATGAAATACTTGTTCCTATTAGACTCTTTGCTATTGAATTATTTTTCTTATTTTGTTATAGGGGGTTTTAATACATTCTGGTTAACTGTATTTGTTCTAAATATCTTTTTCCAAACCTCTGCCTTTATTTTACCTGTTTATTGGGGAGCACTGATGAGATGAAATATTTATGTTAAAATTTTAAATTTAATGTTAATTTCAATTTTAAGATTGACTAATTTATCAATCTTTTCTTTGTACTTTTCTTTTCTGTTTAAGCATATAACACCTTGTGTGAGATCATAATCACATTCTTCTGTGTTTTTCTAAAGATTTAAATTTTATCTTTTAAATTTAAGTATTTGATTTTCCTGAGACTATTCTTTCTAAGGTATGTGATAGGGATCACATTCATGTATTTTTTTTATATACCCAAGCAATTCAGTGGTATATATTTTCATGTCTTCTATGTGAACAATTCCCCAAATAAATTAATATATGGGCTTTCTGTTCCATTTCATTGTTTTGTTTGTCATTTGTCTAATCTTGTGCTAATAGCATGTACTTGAGATTTTCAATTCTAGAAATATAGCAGGCTAGGCTATATAATTAACAGTAACCCATCCTCAGAAAACAAGCAAATAAACAAATATATGAAAAAAATATATATGTATATATATGTTATTCCCACCCCCCCATTCCACCCCTGCTGGTGGCTTAGCAGTAAAGAATCTGCCTGCCAATACAGGGGACACAGGTCTAATCCTTGCATTAGGAAGATCCCTTGGGAAAAAAATGGCAACTCCTCCCAGTATTCTTGTCTGGGAAATCCCAGACAGAGATGCCTGGCTGATTATAGTCCATGCGGTCCCAAAGAGTCAGACATGATTTAGTGAATAAACAACAAAATGGTTATACATATTAACATATATAGAATATGTATTGCTTTTGCCTTCAGTTATTAACCAACCCAAACAAACTTGAACTTTGATTCTTATAGTTTGGCAGTGGTAAAGAATGAAAACCCAAGTCCTATCTAAAGCAAGGGCTTCCCAGATGACTCTAAGTGTAAAGAACCTACTTGCAACACAGGAGATATAAGAGACACAGGTTTGATCCCTGAGTTGGGAAGATCCCCTGGAGCAGGGCGTGGCAACCCATTCCAGTATTCTTGCCTGGAGAATCCCATGGATAGAGGAGCCTGCTGGGCAACAGTCCATAGGGTCACAAAGAGTCGGACATGACTGGAGCAACTTAGCATCCAAAAAAAGAGACCATCTTCATTTTAATCTGTGACACCAAAGGGTTTGATATTTAAAGTAAAAGTGAACCTGTTAATGCCTCTTGCAGAATGTCAGAAACAAAGCTACATCTTTAATGAAATATAACTTTGTCCTAGGCCCTAAAGAATCTCCAGCAATAGTATTCTTAACCATATGATCAACACACAGTTAAAATTATCAGAAATATTATTATATAATTCTTTTAATTTCAGGCTGGACAGCAGCGATGGTGGGAACAAGAGATTAAAATAAATGGAAATATCCAAAAGGGAGAATTAATTACATATAACTTGACTGAGCTAATTAAACCAGAGGCTTACGAAGTCCGACTGACTCCTCTCACGAAATTTGGTGAAGGAGATTCAACAATTCGTGTCATCAAATATAGTGGTAAGTAGCTTTTTGTTTAAAAGAATTTATTTATATACTAAACTATCTAGAAAGTTGTATCTATCAAATTTAGACACAAACTAAAATTTAACATACTGACTTTCTGGGCCGTTAGCCAAATGAGAAAAAAATCCCGTAATACTGAATCATTATAAATTGTAATATTTAGTTTTGAATACAGAGATACAGACAAATGCTTAATTAACTTTGAACCTCAGAGACAATGTCATGAATGTCTTATTATTTTATATGTCTTGTTATGAGGGAGTATGTATACATTTTTTACAAATTCTTAATGATTTTAAAATTTATATCATTAAGAAGTTAGGAAATGTGATTGAATTTTTAAGTTTTTTTCATTTTTTTGGAGTAGTTTTCAATTCACATTAAATTGACTAGGAAGTGCAGTGTTACCATGTACACCCTCTCCCTTGTTACAGCTTCCCCTACAATTTACATCTTACATTAATGTGGCGCTTTGTTAACAATTTATTAACAAATATTGTACATTATTAAAGTCAACAGTTTATGTCAGGAATCAGTCTTTATGTTACACAGTTTTGCATTTTCCAGAATGTTGGGTTGGAATCATGCAACATATAACCTTTCCAAACTGATTTACTGTATTTAGCAATATACATTTAAAGCTTTTACATATATTTGTGTGGCCTGATAGCTCACTATTCTTTATTGTCAAGTAATATCCCATTGCATAGGTGTACCACTGTTTGTTTAACCATTCACTCATTGAACAACATCTTAGTTGATTTTTTCATTTTTTTTTTTTCTTTAGAACACTAAATTTAATGTGCATGTGTTAGCGATCGTTTTCCTTTATAAACAATATGCATTTACTATTTCTTTACTATTTAAATGTCCTCCTTAAACAAATGTAGAAAATAGTGTAAAACAGGACAAAGCTGATCAAAAACTTTATAATAGTTCAAATAGGAATAATGTTGATTGATATGATATTATTTTTCATATATACCTGACAGATTAATATTTTATCACTTGCAATTTATATGCATTTTTTGGCTGAAATTTATAGTGTTCAAAGCCTAGCTCTAAAATCATCAATGTATTTTGCAAGGTTGTGTATGTTTTGTTACCTCAGTGGAATATTTTTCTTTTTGATTAAGGCTTGAGTTTAAAAGATAATAGAATGAGGGGTTTTGCAGCTGAAGTTTTCCATTCTGTTTAGCATTAAGTATGTTTTCCTGCTGATGGGGGCAACAGTGAATACTGTCAAAGTAAAAAATAAAGTGAAATTATTAAACCTCACTAGAGTTATAAGATTACCTGTATTTGTGCTCATCAGTCAGAGTACACATTGGGCATGACAAATTCAATTTTCATTGAAAAATGAAATATAGAATATATAGTGGAGTATTCATACAAGATCAAGGAATATAAAAACATTAGAATCACTTCATATATTTTCTTGAATATGACTCTTTTTAAAATGTACATTTTTATCTTAATGATATAAATATTAGAGCAGAATAGCAATCGTTATTCTGTAATCACTTTCATGATTCCATCCAACAACTACATTACATCTCTGTATAATTGTCTAAAGTTTTATCATCAAATATTTTTATAAAATATGAATTACTCCTTCTAATATTTATGCTCTCTCTCCTCCAAGATGTAAAACTGCAAACTACGTAATATGGAGGGCACTGGAAACCATAATTAATACTCATTCTTTTAAAGGTGAAGATATTAAGACCCAGAAAGTTTCACTGTCCTGTCACATTAAACAATTATATGACATGACTAACTAATGAAAACTAGAGATCACTCCTAAATGATAGAAATCTTTACCTATTTGCTCAGTTTAGGAAATTAGAACTTGTCTTACAGAGATATAGAAAAAAATCTTCAGAAACTCAATTTAATTTTTATTGAAAACTCTGATGTAACAAACAAATGAAAAATAAATCTGGAAAATCAGTACTGTGTTTAGTTCCGACTTTAACTATCTTTATAACTTGTCATGCTTATTAAAATCTTAAATATTTTAATTAAAAAATTTGTTTTATATACTATGGATTTGGGTAAAGTTATACTTTAGTGTAAGCATACACTGTATATAGGCATCCTTAAGAAATTCAACATGTTATTGATATTTTTAAAGAAGAAAAGTAGACTCACTACAATATTTCAAATTAGAATGGCAAGTTTTTACAAGATTAATCGTGATGTTTGCAGTGAATTTGCTGACTAAAATATTGTAGAAGTCTCAAAATTCAGTCTGGTCACAGGTTACATGTAGCTGTGACATTGCTTATAACAAATTATAATTCAAAGATGTTTACTTCTTTCAAAAACAATATATAAAATTAAAATTTATATTATCTAATTATAAAATAATTTTAATGTCAATAATTAATTTTCAAATTTAAATATACTCATACCTTGAGGCTTTCCAGCTGGCGCTAGTGGTAAAGAACCCACCTGCAATGCAAGGGACATAATGAGATGCAGGTTTGATCCCTGGGTGTGGAAGATCACCTGGAGAAGGGCCTGGCAACCCACTCCAGTATCCTTGCCTGGAGAATCACATGGACAGAGACTGGTGGGATACGGTCCATAGGGTTGCAAAGAGCTGGACATGACTAAAGCAACTTAGCATGCATGCACCTTGCAAGAAAAGGATTATTTTTGTTTGTTTTTCAGTGGAACTAATAAATGTATAGTCCCTTCTCTATGTTATTCATTTCATAATTTGCAATGGGGCAAGTACAAGTAGAACAGCTAAAATAATGGGAATACTCTGTCTTCTTGATGTAGAAATAGTAAAAAGTAATTTCTTGATAAACTAATCACTTTGTTAAAATTGATCTTAGTGTGTTAAATGTAAAAATTTTATATGAAGATGCTTTGTGCATGTGTGTGCATTTATGACATTCATTTTGTATTTTACTGCTATGTCCAAGTTTAACGAAAGTACTTAATGGCAAACACTAGGAACCAGCAACAAAATAGACAATCTTCTGGAAGTTAGATTAGCAACCCATTTTAATCTTAGGAGACTGCAATAATGCTTCCTTTCATCCAGAATGAAAATTTCTTTCAGAGTGATAAATGCTTAACCAATATATACAGATACCATTTTGTCTCTTAGGTTAGATATAGTTTTGTTTTGCTTCAGTTAATAGCTATTCATTTCTTTTCAGGTAGAAATCAATTGACACTGTAAACACAATTAGTTTTTTGAGATAAATATTTCTTCTTGAGATAAATATTGCAAAAATGCAAATGCATTACCTATCATTTGAAAACTGTGTGTGTGTGTGAAAGTAATTAAAACAGCTCAAAGAAGCTACTTGTTTTGGCTCACACACAATGACATGATATAAGGATTGCTTTACTTTCACATATACCATATATTTTAAACAAAAGTAGACAATAGCAAAAAAAAAACTAAAGTGTGTTCTTTGTTAGATAATTGCATTCATTCTTAAAACATCAGGAGTTTAGCTTGTCAGCCTCAGTTCTGATTACTTGGTTTTGTTTAGCACTGGTTAAGATAACAAAAATCAGCTACTCTATACCTTGGGAAATGAACAAATCCCGTGAGCCATTAAGCACTGATAATTTGGGTACTTTGAGGCTGTTATTGCTGAGTTCCAAAGTAGATTCTATTCAGTCTTCTAGAACAAAATGGATTGCAGATATAATTCTCTCTGGCCACAGTGGGGAAGATCATTAAGTTTTAGTTAGGCATTTATGAGACGCTGATTAGTCTTTTATTTATAAAAGACACTTAAGCCATGCTAACATTATTTTTTGCTTTTCTTGTAGCTCCTGTTAATCCTCATTTGAGTAAGTATATTTTCACTTTAAAAATGGCACTATATTTGACAATTTATACAAATAAAAAATGCATAAACATACAAAGGTTGTTTATCAATTGTTCATATTTGGGTTGAAATAGAATGTCTTAGAAATAGTAAAACTGGCATTAATTGTAAACTTTGAATTCTATGGGCATAAAGACAAATAATTTAATATAGATTATTGACTTTTCCTAAATATTGAGCCATTTCTCCAACATGCTTAACAATTGTTATTTGTGTAACTGTGGTTTATTTATTCCTTTTGTGGCATTGTATATTATTTGTATTGCTATTGTTTATTTCTTTAATTCTCACCATTTGATTTCTATATTCAACTCATGAAATATTATATTCACTTAGAAAGTTGTTATTTTAATGGTTCAATCAAGATTTTTCACTATCACTATTCCATATTCCAGTCTTATATGAAGAAAAAGTCATTTGATTACCATCCTCTTAATAATATTTCATTTTAAAATTAAGAATCGATTTTTGTCCTTATTCTGTGTCTAGCAAGATATTGTTCTGGTCTAACAAAGAAAGAAGAGCCATCTTTGTACTCTTACTCCTATCCATTCAACGTTCTTAATTTCCTATCCTTAGTGAAGAAAATGTCCAAATCTGTTTTTTCATTTTACTGTATTCTCTTTTCTGTTTTGGCCTTTAACTGATTATATAACAAAGGCCAAATTACATACCCTCTATTCCTGCTGTGTTTCCTCCCAAAGATCCTCTTTTACTCTGCTTTTGCAAACACTAATACTGAATATTTTTATAGATCTTTATTGTTCACATCTTGCTTCAATGCATAAAAGTTCATTTAATCACCCCAATGACCTTTTAATGCAGCTATTATTATCAGCTCTTTGAGGTTCATCTTTCTTATAATGTTTAGCACAAATGCTTCTTCCTCCACTAATTACTCCCTCATTTTGATTTTCAATTACAATTTATCTTCATCTATGTGGAAGTTATTTTTTATTTTCTCATATCCTCCAGTAAACTGTAAGATATTTAAGAACTAAATCCGTTTCTAGTTTCTCCTATATTTCACTATCTTTGTGTCTATAATGGCATCTCATGTTTAGCAGGTGTTCAATGATCATTTGTTAAAAGAACAAATACATGACAGTTTCAAGATGAATTAATGGCATAAGTAAAATTCTCACTGGCTTCTACTCAGGGTACTATTGCTAATTAATTACTATATTGACTATAATTCCTTTGAAGGTAAGTTCTCTAACTGCACTTTCAGTGGAAATGTTTAAAAATAGTTATCATAGAAAGATTAAAAGTAAATACAGGGGAAAGTTGACAAGTATTTCAATTCAAGGAAAGAATTTTGAACAGTCTATCTACTGAACAAGATGCATACATATTTATAGACAGGAAGTGATTGTTAACTGATTACCTCAGTCCAATATAATGAGCACCATTATTTTATGGCAGCTGAGAAAATCCTACAGAAGAGATAATATCAACGCTGGATCCTGAAAGTTTAATAGAGTTCCCTCGGGTAAGAAGGTGAAGAAAGGCTCGCCTGTCATTGAAAAGGAGATCATGTTCACATACATAATATCTGAACAAAGCTCCATTTGTCTGGTGTACAATGTTCAAAAGTTATTTAAGCCAGAAATGTGCCCTAAATATGGACAATATTTATTAGAATTTGAATACTTCCTTTAAAACTTGTGTCCTTCAGGTCACAGTTATCAACTTCTCTTTTTCAGCAAGGACTTCACATGTGTAAAATGGAAACCCAAATGATGCATTGGATTTTCTATTTTTAAAGTAATTTCCAACATAACATTCTATTTCCATTGGCTGTGTACCTTTTGAATTTTTTTAATGATAGTCAATATGGTAGAATATGAGAGTTGTTTAGAAAAAAGAAATGAGTAAATATTACCTAATGATTTCTCTAAGTTATCAAAAGAAAGTAATTATTTTTATATTTTTGACAGTCAAATGCATTTTTTCTTATTAATTGATTTTTTTAAACTTCATTACTACCTCCAGGTCCCAAACACAGATAACAGTACTTTATCAAAGTCATTCGTTATAGATTCGGGTTCTCAATACACTAGCTATGCATTATTCAGTTAAGAAAAGAAAATAGGCCAATGTGTACGAGAAGGTCATGTTTTATTTTAGATTTTTGCTAAGGAAATTTAATTTTTCATTCCGTAAGACTACTTTTACCTACTTTCCTTAAATGCTGCAATATTTTAAATTTTGTCATTTATTTTCAAGGTATAACCTACACATGATAAAATTTACCATATTTTGTGTACACTTCTGAAAGAAGAGTCAACCAGTTTAAACAGTCATGTAACCATCACCCACCACAAGGTTTCATTACCCTTAAAATTTGTTTGTGTTGCTTTGTAGTTCAGCTTCCTTGTACCTCAGCCCTTGGCAAACTTGTTTTATGTTACTATTATTTTGTTATTATTTTAATTAGCTTACAACTTACTTAGTATTTATTCTCCACAGTTTACTAAAAGGTACCTTACCAGTAATGATATTGTTAATGAAATGAAGTGAAAAAGAAAATGAAGCAGTTCAAGGGGAAAAAATCTGAGAAAACACTGTAATTAAAACCATTATACAGGACAAAGGCTAACAGAGTTTTGAAGAAAACACTGATCCTAGTAAACATCCTCGTTCAACAACAAAAGAGACGACTCTACACATGGACATCCCCAGATGGTCAATACCAAAATCAAATTGATTATATTCTTGCAGCCAAAAATGGAGAAGCTCTATACAGTCAGATAGAACAAGACCTGGAGTTCCCTGTGGCTCAGATCATCACCTCCTCATTGCAAAGTTCAGGCTTAAATTGAAGAAAGTAAGGGAAACCACCAAGCCTGTCAAGTATGACCTAAATCAAACCCCTTATGATTATACAGTGGAGGTAACAAATAGATTCAGGGACTTAGATCTGATAGACAGAGTGCCTGAAGAACTATGAACAGAGGTTTGTAACATTGTACAGAAGTAAGTGACTAAAACCAACCCCTAGAAAAAGAAATGCAAGAAGGCAAAGTGATTGTCTTGCCTTACAAATTATGAGGCCTTACAAATAGCTGAGAAAAGAGAGAGGCTAAAGGCAAAGGAGAAAGGGAAAGATATACCCAGCTGAATGCAGAATGTCAGAGAATAGCAAGGAGAGATAAGAAAGCCTTCTTCAATGAGCAATGTAAAGAAATAGAGGAAAACAATGAAAAGGGAATGACTAGAGACCTCTTCAAGAAAACTGCAGATATCAAAGGAACATTTCATGCAAGGATGGGCACAATAAAGGGAAGAAATGTTATGGACCTAACAGAAGCAGAAGAAATTGAAAGGAGGTGGCAAGAATACACAGGAGAACTGTACAAAAAAGGTCTTAATGACCCAGATAACCACAATGTTGTGATCACTCACCTAGAGCCAGACATCCTGGAGGGTGAAGTCAAATGGGCCATAGGAAGCAGTACCACAGACAAAGCTAATTAAAGTGATGAAATTCTGGCTGAACTATTTAAAATCCTAAAAGATGATGTTGTAAAAGTGTGCACTCAATATGCCGGCACATTTGGAAATTCAGCAGTAGCCATAGGACTGGAAAGGGTCAGTTTTCATTCAAATCCCTAAGAAGGGCAATGCCAAAGAATGTTCAAATTACCACAAAATTGTGCTCATTTCACTTGCTAGAAAAATAATGCTCAAGATCTTTCAAGCTAGGCTTCAACAGTACATGAACCGAGAACTTCCAGATGTACAAACTGGATTTAGAAAAGGCAGAGGAACCAGAGATCAAATTGTCAACATCGGCTGGATCATAGAATAAAGCAAGAGAATTTCAGAAAAACATCTACTTCTGTTTTATTTACTACACTAAAACCTTTGTGTGGATCACAACAAACTGTGGAAAATTCTTAAAGAGATGGAAATAGGCCATTTTAACTGGCTCATGAAAAACCTGTGTGTAGGACAAGAAGCAACAGTTAGAACTGGATGTGGAACAGCAGACTGGTTCAAAATTGGGAAAGGAGTACGTCAAGGCTATGTACTGTCACATTGCTTATGTTAACTTATATGCAGAATACATGCGAAATGCCAGGCTGGATGACTCACAATCTGGAATTGTGAGAGAAATATCAATAACCTCAGGTATGCATATGATACCACGTAATCGTGGAAAGCAAAGAGGAACTAAAGAACCCCCTAATGGAGTAAAAGATGAGAGTGAAAAAGTTAACTTAAAACTTAAAACTCAACATTCAAAAATCGAAAGTCCTGGCATCCAGTCCCATTACTTCATGGCAAACGGATGGGGAAAAAGTGGAAGCAGTGAAAGATTTTATCTCCTTGGGCTCCAAAATCACCGTGGATGGTGACTTGCAGTCATGAAAATAAAAGATGTTTGCTTCTTGAAGCTGAAGCTCCAGGACTTTAGCTACCTTATGGGAAGAAATGACTCTTTGGAAAAGACTCTGATGCTTTGAATGATTGAAGGGAGAAGGAGAAAGGGACAGCAGAGAATGAGATGGTTGGATGGCATCACCTACTCAATGGACGTGAGTTTGAGCAAACCGGAGAGATGGTGAAGGACAGGGAAGGCTGGAATGCTGCAGTTAATGGGGTCACAAAGAGCCAGACATGACTTAATGAATGAACAACAGCAACAATACAAACATTAAGTATTTCTATTATAATTCTAAGTTATTTCTTAAAATGAAGAAAATGTTGCCAAATCTTTCTTCTTATATATTATTTATAATTGACAAGTGACTTATGCATCATTAACTCTTAAACTACTATTTAGCAATATTTTCTTCCAAAAAATATCATTTGATAATAAAAATTTTTAAATGGTTTGAATTTATATTGGCTTACATATAAAATTATAGTTCATTTGAAGTTCTATTTAATATAATAAAATGATTTCAAGAATATATTTAAATATATATTACATTTAGTATGATAATAATTGATATGAGACCTCATATGACAATAAATCAAGTTACTCTTAAATGCCCTTTTGCATTTTATTGACTTACATAATCTTTATTTTTTTTTTACTCTTCTAAAATTGTATGCTTTATTTTCTTTTTTTTCCACTGATGATTACTTTTTATTTTTTAGTTTGTTTTGCTTTACAATACTGTATTCGTTTTGCTACACATTGACATGAATCAGCCACGAGTGTACATGAACTCCCAATCCCGACCCCCACCTCCCCCCTCCCGCCCCACACCCTCTCTCTGGATTATCCCCGTGCATCAGTCCCAAGCATCCTGCATCCTGCATCAAACCTGGACTGGCAATTCGTTTCACTTATGATATCACACATGTTACACTGCCACTCTGCCAACCCATCCCACCCTCTCCCTCTCCCACAGAGTCCAAAAGGCCATTCTATACATCTGTGTCTCTTTTGCTGTCTTGCGTACAGGTTTATCATTACCATCATTCTAAATTCCATATATATGTGTAAGTATACTGTATTGGTGTTTTTCTTTCTGGGTTACTTCACTCTGTATAAT